>OX637537.1:39923409-39963063 GCA_951800035.1 Linnaemya tessellans
GGCGTGGTCGAAATACGCTAAACACGATTAGGGTAATTAGCTACTTTTGAATAAAATGAATTAATAAAATATCTTTTTTTTAATTAGTTTATACGTTATAACAGTCTGCGCAAGCAAATGTGAGTTAAAAAGGACAATTTTTGTTAGTTGTTGTCTAAAATCAATACCCTGCCTTTGCAATCGTTTCCAAACATTTGAACACAAAAACGTATAGGCTATAATAATAAACAGCCGGCGAGAAACGGGTAAAATATATATTTTAAAGGAAAAACAAATTTAAGCAATATAAATTTTTATTGTAATAAAAAGCTTTATCCAAAATAAAATATCATGTTGCTGCCACGATTAAAACCCCAAAAGCAGTAAAAAAGTAATTTAATAAATTATGTGTTAATTTAAACTTATGTATTTGCAAATATATATCTGAACTAATTGAATTATTTGCCTGCTTAGTGTAAATTACCGAGTAGCTAGGTACTCATAATATTTACAACACTAAAAATGCCGGAACATCCTTTGCCACTGATGTACCAGATACTGTGTTGTTTAGTTCAATTCCATTAGACATCTTATTTTGCTTCTGTAGTTCCTAAGTTACACAAAAATAGATTTGTTATCTTTTTAATACTTTTTATTGTTTTAAAAGTTTACATTTACTTACAATTTCATAAATTTTCCAAAATATTTTTATTTTCAACTTAATTTAGAAATATTGTTTTATAAACACAAACACAAAACAGCTGTTTGAATAATTATTACAAGTAAAAATTTTACTTGTAAAAACTTGCAATAATTTTTCTGTATCTCAATTTTTTACGCTCTTTCGCCGCTCTCTCGTTGCAAATTTTTTGGGTTAATGAACGCTTTCTAGTAACAATTGTTACAAATTTGTAAAAATTTTTAGTAAATGAACACAGCTTATGTATGTATATGCGCCGGAAGTAGAAAGCAGGGGATAATAGTGAGAGGGTTGATGAAGAAATATGAGGAGATAGAAAATTGTTTAAGCAATTTTAACATTTACTTCGCCAGCTAATTTTTTCTACAGGGCCAACGAACGAGGGTGCTGTTACTCTGCTCTTAGTACATGATATTGTCAATCTCAGCCAGCTATGTTCAGTGACAATTGCTATGCCTTCATCATTGGAACAGGCTGACAGCAACTAGCATAAGCATGTACTAATGTTAATCAGAAGAATATGACACAATATTCATGACTGAGCGCGGAGTGGAGCTAAACTCTCCGCTTAATAGTTTCGTGCTAAGTACTTGAGCCAACTACTCCCTCAATTAAATTTTAAAATGACTTTTTAGGTGTCATTAATCTAAACGATGATATCAGAGAACGTATTCTAAACGTATTCTAAACGTATTCTATATATATATATATATATATATATATATATATATATATATATATGTATATATATATGTATATATATATATATATATATATATATATATATATTATATATATATTTATATATATATATATATATATATTTATATATATATTTATATTTATATATATATATATATATATATATATATATATATATATATATATTTATATATATATATATATATATATATATATATATATATATATATATATATTTATATATATATATATATATATATATATGTATATATTTATATATATATATATATATATATATATATATTTATATATATATATATATATATATATATATATATATATATATTTCTTGGTATTATATATAAAATTTTTAAATACTGTTCGTTAATTTTTGTACTCTGTAGATGGCAACAATAGTCAAACCTTAGATGAATCAACTGCTAATAATAAAAATAAAAGTAATAATAGCAATGGTGTTAATATATCTTCTATGGATTCAAGTAGCCGTGGTGAACGAGATTCGTTACCTAATATATCATCTAATCCTCTCATAAGACAAAGTTCTGCAAGTGCAAACAGCTGTACAGTACAATTCAACGAATCTTCGCCCAATAATGGCGATTCAAGCAACAGCAGTAATGCTTCACATATAAACAATGATAACAAGTCAAATGAAGAAGAAAAATTGAATAACCAAACGTCAAAAAATAGTACAATAATGAAAGAGGAAGAAAGGGGTAAGTAAAAATTTAAATATTTTCTATTGGCTCAATTAAAAAAATTACTGCGTTTAAAAAGCAACTCAAAACAGAATTCAAAATTAACCAATTTCAAAAATATAGTAAAAATATAATTTTCAGAACATTCCTTTTTAAAAATATATATTCAATAAGTAATTTTGTAAAATGTAACTATTTCCAACAGCACTTCATATTAGAATAGGTGCATTTTGAAGAATTTGATATATTTGTTGAGAAATATATTCTCAAAAAGTAACTTTTCGTAAAAGCAACGTGTGAAGTTGTGATTATTAATTGGTATACACTAAAAAAATATTTTTACATGGTACACATTTTTCTCACAAAATGCACGGCTACATCGCAACCATGCAAAATAATTCCATTTGCAGTTAAATTCTAAATGTTTCTTCGAAGAAGAATTCAGTTGAGCAATTTGTTTCCTTCATTAAGTAAGAAACAGTTTAAACAGGTTTTTATTGAATCAGACGGTTATATTGAATTTTTGTCAGGGTTCAGAAGATTTCGTATATGAACACTCAAATTTGAACATTTATTATAAATTGGTATGGATGAAATATGCAAAAATTTTGTTTCATGTTACTATTCGATAGTAAATCCATACGATATATTCTAGTTGTTCGCACTAATGTATGAACACATGTGCTTATATTCTCAACATACATATAATCGTATGAATATTGCAAGTTTAAAGATATGCAATAATCAAACACGAACAGCGTATTCATCGCTCTCAGTAATGTATACAGATATATGTAGGAACATTTTATTGGGCGGTTTTATCAAATTAATTTACATGATTGAATATACACGATCAAGCAAGGTCTAAAAACTTAAATGTATATCAGTAACAGAAGTTGTTTTCAATATGTACATGAATAAGAAAATTCTAGTTGAAAGTACATGTGTAACAGATTTTGCTGTGCGTAAATCATGCATATGGATATGAAGGAAATAAGAATACGTGTAATCTTATTTTGTGCAATTGTAGAATAATCCTATGTTGAATTATAATTTTGGTTTTGGTATTGTGTTTACATATCGAATGCGGTAATTTGATCCCAAGGTTAAATACAATGACAAGACTCAACATCCGCTGGTAATAGGACAACTTTATAGTATTATGTATAGGTATTAAAATTAATATCATATATTAAAATTTGTTTCTTTAACTTTCTTAAACGTGTCTTATATAATGATAAAATACAGCTATGGCTTTTGGCATCTGATACGCACACATATATTTGTATTAAAATCTAATATATTTTTCATTCTCTTCTTAAATTAATACGAATATTTTAATAAAATCAATTGCAATTGTTCACATATTAGCAGAGAACACTTCAATTGAGACTTTAAGTTTTTTTCCAGAGTTGAAAAGTTAAAGTTCTGTGTACTTGTTGAGTTAAATGCCATGTGAAGATCTTACTAAGAACGCTAAAGTGAATGAATTTTTCAAATATAATATTAATTTTAATATATAATACTATAAAATTAACTCATTATCAGTGGATGTTGAGTCGTTAAACCCTGGGATCCTGGGAAGAAGTTACCGTATTCGACGTGTATCCAAAATACCAAAACCGAAATTTCACTATTGCACCAAATAAGTTTACACGTATTCTTATTTTCTTCATTTCCATCTGCATGACGTACGCAAAGCAAAATCTGTTACACATATACTATCGACTTGTTAAGTGCCTTGGAGACGATCAAAAAAACACGTCAATCAGTGCATATGTGTCGTGTTTTTTGGCGTTTAAAGGGAGACGTACAAATAAAGTCGTCAATCATCATTTGTATTTAGACTTCGCCGCGTTTGTTTCTAAACATGTCGCCATCGAATGATGAATTATTGTTAATTGCCTTTTGTGCAATTTTGTTAAAAAAGAAAATAGAAAACATGAAAAAAAAGAAACAAAAATATGGATGAAAAATTGGATTAAAAAATGAAACACTTTTACAAACGAAAATGCCACCTTTGTACTTCGATAACAAAACAATGACATTTTCTATCGTCAATCACAATTGGAGTTGATAGTGATGTTATACGTCAAAATAAAATGTCAAACGTTTTTGATTTTCATCAATCAGAGCCGACAACCTATAGGTGTACCTGAAAAAGCACGACTGCACGTACACACTTAGAACGTGTACGAGTTTTTTTTATCGTCTTCAGGGCACTTTCGAATTTTCGTGTTCATGTACATATTGAAAACAAATTCTGTTACCCATGTACACTCAACAATTTGCTTTTTCATATACATTTTCAAATCAAATTCTGTTACTCATCTACAATCCGATTTGTTAGAATTTACTTGCTCCTCTTTTTCGAGTGGTAGTGCAAAATAAAATTTATTGGTCTCGCCTTATGTGCATACACAATAATTTTTGTTTTCATTCATGTATGTACGATTTAAGTACTCTCGTACAACAACGAATAAAGCGAAATATTTTTTGTGTTTTCAAACACAAACGGGTATACGTAATGTTCTTTTCGATCAGTCTTGTATTCAATAGTGATTTGTTTCTTTCTAAAATAGAAAATACTTTTTATTACCAAAGCCACAAATTTGTATTATTTAGATACTTTAATATTTCAAAAGTTAAATTTTACAGCTTCGTTTTCTGTTTTCTCATACCATTGATTTTTTTTTTCAACAATATCAAAATTTGTTTAAATTATTAGCTAAAAGAAAATATTTGTTTCAGTTCTGATTCACCAAAAAAAAGCAAAATTAGGAACTTATATCGTTACTTTTATGTAATAAAAAAGTTCAATTTATCAACCCCAGAATTGGGGTTTTCATTTTATTGTTCTTTAATACCAATCTATTGCTTTTCGAAGTATAAAATATGTTTAATTCGCTAATAAAGCCCAACATTTTATGTTCAAAACAATTTTAGATTTTCCAACCCTGGAATCGAATTTTTGATTTGTTTGACCTTTACCAGCAATTAAATTCCTAATGAGTTATAATATAGTTTTACTTAACAAAAAATTGACATTTGTAACCTGTTTGGTGACATTCATGAACCAAAAAATGTATTCATTGCCCAGGCCTGGATTCGATATTTTGGTTTTATTAAATTAATACTAATTTTATTCTTTCTACATTATCAAATAGTTTTAATTAGCATTTTTAGTTATTTTTATTTACCAAAGAAAAATGTTAAATGTCCCAACGTTATTTTTTTTTGCTCTTAATGAGGAATAAAATAGTTTTATTTAACAAATAATTTAAATTTTGTACCCTTTTTGGTCACTTTCATGTACCAAAAAATATTTCAGTTGTGCAAGCCTGGACTCTAAACTTTTATTTTTTGTTATGAAATTTTTATTTGACACATTGTTGTCACAATACTATTTTAAATGAAATTTATTTGTTGGTGGTTAAGCAACGTCTATATGCATTTCAATGGTGCTTTACCAAATCATCAGTAGACTTTAACCACAGTTTTGAAAAGTCAAACCTCTAATCTTATACAAATACTCCTGAAAACCATCTGAGAATTCACAATTTGTAAATTACAAATTATTTTTGAAAATAGTTTGTAATTTACAAATTGTGAATTCTCAGATGGTTTTCAGAAGAACAGTAAAACCTCGATATAACGAATTCCAAGGGGATCCGAAAATACTTCGTTATAGCCATTGCTTGGCTATAAAAATAATTAGCCAAGCCTTGATATAACGAAAGTTAAAGAAATACGAAAAAAAATTCGTTATAACTATAGTTTTGCACACACATTAAGAATTCGTTCTTTTGATAACGGGACTCTACCATTTTGTTATAATTTTATTCTTACTTCGTTGTATAGAGGGTTTTTTATGAGTACTTCGCTGTATAGAGGCTTTACAAATGCGCTTGTAAATACATTTAAACTTTGCTATTTTTATAAGGGGACTTTACCATTTAGGATTTATTCTGATTTCGTTATATTGAGGAATTTTATGGAATATTTCGCTATAAAGAGACTTTTTTAATAAATACATTTATTATTCCTGCCTTTATTGATTGGAAAAGAAAAACCTGCAGCTGCATATTTGCAATTTCACTCTTCTTCATCAATGGCTTAATTACTTTTAATCAGTTCCTCAGAAGTAGAAAAGTAAAAAACTGTTATTTCGAAACTTATGTGTTCGTCTCTGAGAATGATCTTATGGGCAATGTTTTGGCAGCATAATATATGTTGAATATTTTTTATGACTGTATTTATTCATATGTATGTATGTGTTAAATGCTATCATAACCTTTAAGTACACATCCATCCGTACGTACACACATAAGTATATAAAAACGAACAATAACTAATTAAAAGCAAAACGTTTTATTTATTGTAATAAACGAACTTTATTTCTTGGTGGTCAAGTTATGTCTAGAATATGAAAACGAACAATAATTACTAACTCTAATTTTATTTCTTAAACTGATACAAGCTCAGCAACATAAGCATTTTATGCTTATGTTGCTGTTTTTATAATTATGAATAATTACTAAAAATAGCTTATAAGCAAAGTCAACATATTAATGTTTACCTTTCTGTCTGGAAGAATGTGGGAACGACAACATTTAAAGTGTAATCTAAAACCTTATGTGTGCTCCCTACACTCTTACCAGCCATTATTATTAGTTGGGGTGTCTTGGATGTGACTCCTCCACCACAAGTCGGAAATACTCCTGGATTTCCTTATAATACAGAAAGTTACGTTTAATAAGCATAATTTTTTTTATATATTTCGGGAATAAAGACTTACGATTTTTTCTCTAATTACTTAACAGATATAATGTGCGAGTAAGCAAAATTATTATTTTTATTGTTTATATTTATATTTTTTCTTTTCCCTTTTCTTATAAATTTTTTGTTATAAATTTTCTTACATTGCTAACTTATACATTTTAATATTAGTTTATATATATATATATATATATATATATATATATATATATATATATATATATATATATATATATATGTATATATACTTATGCAAGTGTTGGTGGACCCTGCGGCGCTATTCGTTTCTTTAGCAACGTCAGCTGTAGAAGATACCTTAAGGCTTAAGCTCAACTTTTACGTCCTGCCTGCCCTTTCTATATTTACATTTAAGGCACAAAGCAACGGCCAGCGCGACCATGAAAGCAAACATTCCCAAGTTGATTCCGTACGATACATCCCTATGATACTTTAACTCTTTAATTTCTTTTATATTCTCAAAATGTGGCATTGACATCTTCTCAAAATTAATAGTTTCGCTAACAGTTAAATTACCATTTCCTGCTGGTTAGAAAAATGTGTTTCTAAATTCCGTCCTTTTATTAAAGTAAACATTGCTCCCGATTATTATTTCGCAATTTGAAAATGAAAGTAAATAGTTACCGTTAAGGGTAATATCTCTACCATCACAGTTTTGTTTTAACATTTCAGAAAACGCGTTTTTAACCAATATAGTCTCGTCATCAATATATTCCATATGAAGTTTGTCATTAAATTTAAATCTGCAGTTGTTTCGGTAAACACAGTTTGTTGCGCGTCTTACTTCTTTCATCAGTAAGTTTTTATCGTAAGTGTACGCCTTCTCATCTATTGTCACTATCAGTTCGTCAGTTCCTATAATCTGAAAATGTTCTTTATTCGGCATTGGACTCAGCAGTTAAACTTCGACATTTATGTAACTTTTAGGAATCTTTATCGCAATTATGATCGAATTGGATGCATCTAACATCACTCCTACTTTAACTAATTTCAGCTTTATAAAATTGATATGGAATTGTTCAATTTCTTCGGAGGTTAGGATGCTTGGGTGTGCTATACCATCCCGAGCTGAAGCTATACTATCCAAAACTATGTCCAACTTACCCTCCAGGTATTTCAATTTAAGCATTTGGTCACTATATAGCAAATGTCTGACGATTTCACTATTACGATTCCTAATTTCCCGGAAGGCTTCTTCAATTTTGTTTCTATCACGCTCGGTAGCATCTTTAAGAATACCGATACTGTCGTTGAGGCGTCTATTTATCGTTATCTGTTGATTAAGGATCTGTATAGCATTATGGCTATTTTCATCAGTTACTCTAAGTGGTCCTCTCTTATTTCTATAATTAATTGGCGGGGTGATAGCCTTTACCTTAGCGTTAATAATTTTAATTTCCGTTTCTATAATATCCTTGTTATATAAATCTATGTTCTTTATATTATCCTCTATCCTCAAAATAATTGCATTTATCTCGTATGGGTTAATTACATGTATTATAGTATTTGTTAAGTTAACAACCTGCGTCTTACAAAGCCCGATTATTCGACAATTGAAGTCATCTGTAATCCGCACAAAACAGTCGTGGCTCGTTCAAGCACCAGCCTCAAAACCATTGCTAAAAGTACATAACATGGTGCCATTCTGGGAAATAAAAACAAAAAAACAAAAATTCGAAGGTGTCTTCAGTTTCCTTTCACCAAAGACGAAACGAAAAGGTATTCTGTAAATTAGTTTTGGTATCTCTGTCTTCTTTTCACTTGAGTTTTGTAACCCTTCTTAAAATTAATATTATCTGATGCTATGTAGTTTCCCTGCGTCACAAGATTTTAAATTTTCCTATATTTTGGTCGGGATTTGCTAGCCCTATTATTGTCCACAAACGCGGTTGGTTCAATAGCCTGATCCTCCTTTCTTTTGCTTCGTGTTGCTTTCCGGCAAAAATTTCCAAATCCTGGTTTACATCTCGTCGTTGAATGAATTGTATCATTGTAGGCTGTTATTGCCCTAAATACATTACTGTCTAAGTCGGAGTCATTATTGGGGTCGGCGTTGAGCAATCTAATGTGTTCGTTCAAAGTGGCGTGTAACCTTTCAACGTCTGCATTCCCAGTTTTCAGGTACGTAGTTGTTAGGTGATAACGATTTGGTTATCGTCAAGAAACTGCTTTACGTTTAGAGTGTCGAACTCATTATCCATTACGATTAGCCTTGGTTTTCCCAAGTATTGGATTCGTTTTTTAAGTCCATTAATAATTGAAAGCCAAGTTCTGTCTTTTAGTTTTTCGGCTGTGGCATACTTTGTGAGTTTATCTACACTAGTAAGGTACATTATGTTCCTCTGTGGATACCAAATATCCATGTGAACTGTATCATTTTGCCTGTTAAGCGTACTTGTAACGCTAAACGAGTGCTTGATTGGGCTCCTATCAAACTTAGCTAGATTACATATCTCACAATTGTTAATGTATTTCTGAATTTCCCTTTGTAAGTTTGGATAAAAACATACCTTTTTCAAATTTGCAAAAACTTCATATATTCCACGATGGTTATTTCTAAGATGTTCAGTTTCAATTTTTCTTAGGGCAATCTCTATGTCCGTAATGTCTTCCAACAACGCTTTAGACCTTAACACTCTCAGATTCTTGTTATTAGCAAAATATGTCCTGTAGATATCCTGAACCTTCAGGAAAAGACCGTCATCTTCACAAAAGACAACTGCCAGTCCCTTCTCCGGTAGACATTCTGGCAGAATCCTTCGTAGGTCAGCTTCAGTTGTTACTACTGCAGTTTTCCTAAAATTTCTTCTATAAACAATTTTTAATTTTATTAATTCCCTGGCCCCGTACCTAAGAACAATCTGATTTTTAAATAAGTTTAAAGGCTTTTCAGTAATCGATATGAAATTGGTACCGTCAGTTTCTGCACTATGAACCGTTTCAATGTCATTTTCAACATTATTTTCTTCAGGGTTGAAAATTTCATTCAAATTAATAAAAATATCTGATTCAGTGGATGTTTCTTCTTGTTTCTCATGTATTTTGCCCTCGTACACTATTCTGCTTAAACCGTCCGCAACTACGTTTTCCCTCCCTTTTATGTATTCGATTTGGAAGTCGAATTCATTTAATTTTATTTTCCATCGTTGCATTTTAGAATTAGGTTCCTTCATGTTATTCAGCCAATCCAATGGCCCATGATCGGTTCTTATTGTAAATCTACGACCGTATAAATAAGGTCGAAAATGTTTTGTTCCCCAGACCATGACCAGTAATTCTTTTTCTATGGTACTGTATCTTTGTTCGTGACCGTTAAGGGGAACGTCTAGCATAAGCAACAGGTCTATTATCTTGCATGAGCACTGCACCCAGCGCAAAATTGCTGGCATCAGTAGTCAGCGTAAAATGTTTACGGAAATCTGGAGGGATAAGTATGGGGTGGTTCTTCAGTAAAATTTTTAATTTATGAAATGCTTCCACATATTCAGAGTCTTTTATGTTAATTTTAGCGTTCTTTTTCAAATACTTTACGAGGTGATGGGCTATTTCTGAATAGTCTCTAATAAATCGCCTGTAGTAGCCCGTTATACCTAAGAACGACTTGATCTGTTTCTGTGTTCTAGATAGTTGTATGGCGTCGATGGCCTCGATCTTTTTGGGATTGGTTTTAATTCCTTCGGACGTAATAATATGACCTAAAAATTCAGTTTCCTTGGATAAGAATAGACATTTATCTGGTTGAATCTTGAGATTGACATTTTGAAGGCATTTAAGGACTTTGCTTAGGGATTCTATATGTTCCTCTATGCTTGTAGAGAATACTATAATATCATCTAGGTAGACGAGGCAAATTTTGCCTATAAACTCCCGCAAGATATTGTTAATCAACCTCTGAAATGTGGCGGGTGCATTGCGGAGGCCAAAAGGCATTCGCAGAAATTCGAAATGACCTATTGCGGTCGAAAAAGCTGTTTTGTGAATATCGCCTGGATCCATTTCAACTTGATGGAACCCTTTAGCTAAATCAATAGTAGAAAAATATTGACAGTTTCCCAATTTATCAAATATGCCTTCTACATTGGGTATGGGAACTTCGTCCTCAATTGTAATATCGTTCAATTTTCTGAAATCGATTACGATTCTCCATTTTTGTTCATTATCACGACCCATTTTTTTTTTGGGAACAACCCTAATAGGGCTATTATATGGGCTGTTTGATTCTCTAATAATGCCATTTTTAAGCATTTCCGCGATTTGCCGGTTTACTTCCTCCTTGTATACCCATGGATAACGATACATTTTAGAATAAATAGGCATATTTTGTGTTTAATATCGTTTGTAAATGATAGCTTTTGATCAGATTTGTAAAATATCTCTTTATATTTTAATAAAGTTGGCCTTAATTTGATTATTTCAAAATTGTTCAAATGATCTGTTTTTACATAGGAAAGAAAATTTTCTCGTATTATTTCATTGTTCCCTAGTTATATTTTGTTTCCCTTATAAGATATATCATAATAGAATTCTTCGTCTCTATTCATAAATAATTGCAAGGTTGCATTTTCTGTAATAAGTTGCCGGTTCGGATAATCAATGATACATTTCAGTCCCTGTAATATATTATATCCTATTAAACCGTCATACCCGTTTTTAAGTTCGCACTCCAAAAACTCGCAATAGTAGTTCTCTATTTTGAATTCTTTAAAGAGTGGAAATTTACAAAGATGTTTCATTAAAATTTTTTTCCCTAAAGCTCTTGCTTGCAGACATATTTCTGTCTTCCATTTTGGTGAACATACTCCTCGCGCCACAATTTCCTGAGTAGTGTATCTTGCCGTCTATTGTAGTTTCCCGATTAATTACTCTGTCTTTGATAACTCCTTGATTGGTTTTGTCTTTGGCAGTTTCCTGATTGATTATTCTGCCTTGGATAATTCCATGACTGGTTTTGTCTTTGGTAGTTTCCTGATTGGTTATTCTGTCTTTGATAATTCTCTGACTGATGTTGTCTGTGGTAGTTTCCTGATTGGTTATTCTGTCTTTGATAATTCCCTGACTGATGTTGTCTTTGGTAGTTTCCTGATTGGTTATTTTGTCTTTGATAACTCTCTGACTGATTATTGTTGTCATTTCTGGCATAATTTGAATTAAACACTTGATAATTAAAATTATTAGTTCTATTCTTTGTTACTTTGTAATTCAAGTGTCCAGCTTCTCTGATAATCTTGTATGCCTCCTCCATATTGTTAGGATTTCGGGCAAATATCATCGTCCTTGTTGGTTCTGGTAAGTTTTCCCGAAAGGGAAAACTTACCAGTGGAGTATACATTGTCTCCAAATAGTAGGTTTCTGTTCTGTATTCTATTCATTATTTCCGTAATTTGCGAGTAATAAATTTCTATAGTGTCGGTCAGTCGACATAATTTAAGCCTATCCATTAGAACGTTGCTACTTTCTTTCTCCCCAAAAGTATTTTTTAATATCTGTTTAATTTGGTTCCAATCGCTCGGGTTTCCCTGTCTGTGTGAAGCTTCTCTACATTTCCCTTATATTTTACCCTTTATGTAATCAATAAGTATGTTCCTATGGTTTACATCGAATTGTTGAATTGTTGGTAAAATATTTTCTACTTGGCTAAGAAAATCTGGCAACTGACTCCTATATAAACCATCTAATGTACTCATATTTTTTATACAATCTAAAATTAAGCTAAACTTTTGTACGTCCATTTTAGGGTTAGTGCTTTATTCTATTTTACACACTTTTTGCTTTCTAAATTATATATAATACAATGACAAAATCGGTCAATATATGGGCATTTCCAAGATTGCGAATGGGACATTCGTACGCATTCAAGTTAAAAAAAAAATATGAAAACATAACAATTTTTTAAGCTCTTTATAACGGTTTAATTGCATTTCAGTAGCACTATTTTCGAGTGCAAAATGCAAATTGTACAACTCTTACATTCTCAAAATACTTTAAAAAAACATAGCATTGCAAACGGGACAAGAAATGGAAGTCATTTTTGGCAGCATGTGGAATAATTGAAAAATTAGCGAATTTAGTCGTATTTTTTAGGAGCAAATTTTTTTTTAAATATAATAGAATAATAAAGCTTGCTTCATAAAGTTATTCCTTTCCAATAGCTTTTATTATCAAAAAAAAAAAATTTATAACTATTGCAAACGGGACATTGCAAACGGGACATAATTTCCAAAAATTATTTTTTAGTGTTTTCTTTTTATTACATATTTGAAATAAATAAAAAATATACATATTTCAAGTAAAAGAAACTAAATATAATAAAATATCAAGATAATTCCGGAATTTTCATTTTTAAAGAAATTTAACCGTTATTCGTGCTTTACTAGATCTCTGCAACTTTTTTTAAACTATTTGTTGTTGATACAATAAGTGTATAAAAAGAGTGCAATCGTTATGATACTTAAGAGTCAGTAATAACAGAAGGAAAAAATTACAAAAAGAGACGCAAAGTGTAAGAAAACATACATCTTGCAAACAAATTTACTCAAAATAAAAATGGAAATATATTTTTAAGTTAATAAATTATAAAAATTTAGACAGTTCTCTAATTAAATTTGAAAAAGAAAAATTTTTTTCGCGGTTTTTAATATTTCTGTCGTGGTTGACCTTTTTCTGGAAATGCCCATATCTAGTTTTTAATTTTATTTTCCACAATTTGTATTTTACTCTTACTTGCTTTAAATTGAATAGGATTGAACGTTCCTTCTATTATAAACTCGTTTCTTCAGCCGTTCTTTTTGGTATGCTTTTGGTTACGGCTCTTGGTTACGGCTTTTGGTAACGGCTTTACGGTTCTGTTGTTTCAACATAGTTGTTGGTTCTCCAGTTAATTAATTCTAATAAACAGCTTTTAAGAGCAACTTTAGCTTTATTTAAAAATATATTATATTTTTCACTTTACTTCTTAAGTGTCAGCGGCAACAACAGTTTTTATTTATTATTTATTTTATAAGTTGTTACTTTAATTTTAATGTTTTTATTTATATCATATTTAATTGCATTCTATGATAGGAGTAGATCTCCAAAATTGTTATCTTTTTTTTTGAACTTGTTGCTTTTTGTTTGATTTTAGTGTTTTTTTTATCCTCGTCGCCAAAAACGAACAATAACTAATTAAAAGCAAAACGTTTTATTTATTGTAATAAACGAACTTTATTTCTTGGTGGTCAAGCTATGTCTAGAATATGAAAACGAACAATAATTACTAACTCGTAACTTTATTTCTTACACTGATACAAGCTCAGCAACATAACCACTTTATGCTTATGTTGCTGTTTTTATAATTATGAATAATTACTACAAATAGCTTATAAGCAAAGTCAACATATTATTGTTTACCTTGCTGTCTGGAAGAATGTGGGAACGACAAAATTTAAAGTGTAATCTAAAACCTTATGTGTGCTCCCTACACTCTTACCAGCCATTATTATTAGTTGGGGTGTCTTGGATGTTACTATACTATACATATCCCTCCGTGTATGCATATGATAATTTCCAAAAAAAAAAAAAATTCTAAATGCATACTTATAATCTAAAATATATTTCAATTAATAATAACAAGTGAGCTAAGAATTTAATTCAACAAGACATTAAATTTTTTAACTTCCAAAAAAAAAAAAAAAAAAAATCTAGGCATCAATTTTAGTGTTCTTTGCCAATATATGTACAAATGACAATGATGTCGATTCCATGGCGAAAATGGTTGAAAACACAATTCTACTGGGGATGAAAGCTTTTATTCCCTGTAAGCAAATTTCGGTTAAACCTAGGGCGAAGTCTTGGTTTAAGCAGGCATGTAAAGATGCGTTGCGATCCAGAGAGGCAGCATTCAGTACTTGGCGTAGTAACAAAAATGTCAATACTGATTTGCTACGCAAGAAGGCAAGATCTTCGTGTGCCAAAGTGTTTAGACGCGAAAAGGCTTTATACGACCAGCGTATTCGCACTAAAATTCTCACTGCCCCCAGGGGTAGTAAGAGTTTTTGGTCATTCGTCAAAAGTGTTAAGGAAAGTGCTAGTTCTTCAATTCCGACTCTTTTGAGGAATGACCAAATATTTACTGACCCGGTTGATAAAGCTAATATATTGGCTGAAATATTTGCAAGTAACTCTCACTTGCCTGATAGCTCTCAACCACTCCCCGCGCTCGAGAGAGTATCCGTAACTATGCCTAAGATATTTTTTCGAGCGCGTGCAGTTAAAAGGGTTCTTGCGGAACCCAGCACAAGGAAGTCTTCTGATATTTCTAATGACGTTCTGGATAGTGACCTCGCGAAGATTTCCGAATGGTGTCAGGCGAACAGGGTCGATTTTAATGCCCGTAAGACTCAGTGTTGTATGCTTACGCATTGACGTACATATGACCATGCTGCTTCATCTCTTGATGTTCTGGGCATGAAAGTGCAGTGTGATGTCAGATGGACGGAACATGTCTTTCAGGTCGCAAAAGAAGCATTCAAGTGCCTTGGCTTCTTAAGACGGTGCAAGAGATACTTCACCCCCTCTGATCTTCTTAATATTTACACCACTTACATCCGACCGAAGATGGAATACAACTCTCATGTTTGGGACGGTGCTTCAAAGTCTATTTTGAAGTTACTCGACCGCGTACAGGAGAGGGCGATAAAACTCATCGGAGACAGTAGGGTAGCCAACTCTATTGACTCTCTTGAGCATCGTCGCAATGTGGGGTGCGAATCGTTGTTCTATCGTTACTATAATGGCAGGTGCTCTGGTGAAATTAGGGAACTTGTTCCTGAAACCCATTCTTTCTTACGCTCAACGCGTTTTTCATCAAGAGCGCATGCGTTTGTGGTCGATGTTCCAACGAATCGCACTACGCATTACAGAGAAAATTCGTTTTTTGGCCGAACAGTCCGTATGTGGAACAAACTTCCTGCAGATGTCTTCCCCGCCACTTACAATTTGAGGGGGTTGAAGTCGAATATCCACAGACACTACTCCCTTTATCCTTCTTCCCAAAACCTATTTTCTATTTCCAGCGCAACGCACTGCATATGTAGGGGTTATCCCCTGAGTGCTGGTCCTACTCCTAAAAAAAAAAAAAAAAAAAAAAAAAAAAATGCAACTTGCTTTTATTAAAATGGTCGTACTAATTTAATAAGAGAACGAAAAATATATTGTGTTAGACTTTAATGCAAATATATTTATATGCCAGATGCCCAAAGCTGGCAAAGTCATAGCAATAATTTATAATAATATAAGGTACGTTGTACTGCCCATGGTCGTGCTAAGATTTTACTAAAAAAATTAAAGCAAAAGAAATTTTAAAATGTTAATATTATTTTTAATATATGTACATATGTACATGTATAATACTAAAACTTTGTCCTATTACCAATGGACGTTGAATCGTTTCAATGTATTAAATCCTGCGACTAAATTAGCGCATTCGACAAGTAACCAACATACCAAAACCAAAATTTTACTATAATTCAACATATCATTATTCTACAATTGCACAAAGTAAGATTACACGTGTTATTATTTTATTCATTTCCATATGCATGTACGTTAATCAAAATCTACATTCAACACACTATCATTTCCATGTTCATGTACATATTAAATAAATTTTTTTTTATTCATGTACATTCCAACGCTGTAGAATTTTTTATTCGCGAACATTTTTAAATTAAATTCTGTTATTCATGTACATTAAACGCTGTAGAAATTTTTGTTCGGGAATATTTTCAACACAAATTCGGTTATTCATGTACATATATTCAACTTGATAAAACCAACCAATGAAATCTTTGTACATACACATTACTGAGAGCGATAAATACGAAAGCCAAGTTTGAGTGTTGAATGTTTTTTATTTTACTATATTCATACGCGTATATGTATTCTGAGAAAATAAAGTAGTGTATTCATACATGTGTGCGAATAACTAGAAAATATTTTACCGATTCATTCTCGAACGCGAATATAAAAAAAAATTTTTAACATTTTCATTCATGATAATTTATCATAAATGTGTAAATTTTAGTGTTCATACACGAATTCTTATGAACCCTGGAATATTTGCTATTTCGAGTACAGAAAATTAAAAGCATTGGTTTCGATAGTAATGTATTGCGAGCAATTCAGTGGGGCAATATATACAGTGAATTCGCAGAAACATGAACTAATTTTTATCAAATGCTTATGTTTTTGATTTGAAATGTTTTTACAAATAGAGTATATTATGAATTAATACCCAAAAACAATTAAACACATAATTTAATTCACAAAACAGATAAAACAAATAAGTTACATATACTAAAATTTGATGTCATAAAAAACTTGCTTAAAAATTGGAATATAAATTAAAATGTTTATAATTAACGACTGTTTTGAATGAGAATAAAAAAGGACTATATGATATTGCCAGTTCTGACAGACATGTACAATTACAGATGTATTATATAAGTGACAATATTAAACAAGTGTTTTGTTGAGATTGCTATTAGGATTCCACACTTCATATTATAGAGTTTTAGATATAACCAAATTTTGCCGTTAAATTTTAATCTAATTTTAAACCTAGAAAAACAACTGTAATGTGAAAAAAATCCTTACTGTTGAAATAAAATACACTGGACTCTGAAGTTCGATTAACTCACTTTTATTAATAAACTAAAAGAGAATGTTAAAAATCCTAAAAGGAACAATACTTATTAGGTTGTAATTTTTTTTTAAAGAAACAGCAGTCTTACTTTAGTCCAGCTCTTATATTCCGCTTCACAGTTTGTTGAAAAAGAAAAAGCGAAAACGTGCTTTACAAATTTGGTAATATCTAGTACACGTCATGCTTTTACGATAGTTACGACATGGGTTCAGATACCAGGAGCAAGTAACTATTATCGTCATAGTATTCAGTTATTCGTGGGAGTTGCCGTGTTTCTTTTTTTCTTCAACACTTACATTTCGACAAAATCGGGTAAAAATGTCATGCCGAGTTAAAAATTTAATGTAGGATGGGACAGGTGTAGAGTTTATGGTGGAGTAATGGTGTCTCAAGTGTCACGGGAATCGCAGAAGTAAAGAATGTAACGAAGAAGCTGTAAATAAATGTGTCAAATGTATAAAGGAAAATAAAAGACTCAATTTAGATCTTAATGAAAATCACAGTACACATAACCGAAAATGTCCAGTATACAAGGATAAGCATAATTTAAAGGAGAAGATGTTAGATTTAATCCATTAGCAACTAGGAGTATACGTGGCATATAAATAAAGGGTGTTTTTTTTATATACTAATATACAAGGACTCGATATAATTGCAACCAGCTTCAATTGAAATAATTATAGAAAAAGTGAGCCCGAATGTGTTATACACATTTAACAGAAGACGTTAGCGACGAAGAAACGCAGCAAAGAGGGTACAATAAATTTGTAACTTTATGAAATTTATACAACAAATAAATTTAATGTACCAAATATTACGGAAAAGATTATTGATTCACAGATATGAATATCTGCTTATATGGTAAAACATAAGAGCAATAAATTCGTCATTACAGCTGTATAGAAGCCCATAAGTAGTGCTAAAAAGAAAGGAGAAACTAATCAAGAATGCAATCGAAACCTTACGCTGGATATGTAAAATGTAAATGTTTGGCTAAACATGAATAAACTCAAACTAAATGAAAACAAAACAAAAATTATGAAAACAAGTACCAACAGCGATGAAATTTTTAAAATAAATAATCAAATTATAGAAATGTTTGATCAAATAAAATACTTAGGCTTCACTATTGATAAAGACTTAAAGTTTTAAAATTACATAGATTATATTTGTAAAAAGATCGGACGAAAATTATTTCTTCAAAAGAATTAGAAAGAAAGTTTCGACGGCAATATATATATATATATATATATATATATATATATATATATATATATATATATATATATATATATATATATATATATATAAAATTCTATAATAAAAACACTTTTCGAATACTACGGATCAACGATTTTGTACATATGCTGGACAACACATCAGGTAAAACAGCTAAAGAAATTACAAACTAGGACAATGAGTCCTAATAATAGATATACATCTATTCATTTCTACAAAGGTCAAAAACTCGCTACGGAATAATATAAATTTTTAAAATATCTTTAATTTGTTTCAAAAACGCATTGTTCACTTTTTGAAATTTAATGTATAATTGAAGGAAAACAAAAAATGTAACACAAAATATAAATTTAATATTTGGGGGATTCACACCAGAGATCTTAGAAATGTACAACAAAATTTAATGTACACCTTTAATACAATATACACCTTGAATACACTATAGACATTGTCTTTCTTTCATCGTGTACACCTTCTACTTGTTTAGAACTATGAGTGTACTCGTGTACATCTCGTGTACATGCTTTTTAATTTGAAACTGCTTTGTATGTATAATATTATCAGTGTTTGCTTTTACTGCGCACACACACATTAATTTTATGAAGTTACAAAACAAATCCAATGTTATCATCTCCGCAAATGTGCGTACATACATAAAGTGAATTCAATATACACCTTGAATACACTATAGTCATTGTCTTTCTTTCATCGTGTACACCTTCTACTTGTTTAGAACTATGAGTGTACTCGTGTACTTGCTTTTTTAATTTGAAACTGCTTTGTATGTATAATATTATCAGTGTTTGCTTTTACTGCGCACACACACATTAATTTTATGAAGTTACAAAACAAATCCAATGTTATCATCTCCGCAAATGTGCGTACATACATAAAGTGAATTCAATGTTTTCAATGTCTGCAATGTATACACTTGAGGTTCGATGTACAGTCCTGTACACTCAAGATTTATTTGTGTATAAAGTGAGGCATGCATACATTTTTCAATGTCATGTTTTTCTATGTCGTTGATGTAAACTTGTGTGTGCACTATTTCCAACTCTGATTCACACTGTAGTCATAAAATAATAGCACGAAAAATATGACTAGTGTGAACAACCCGTCTTAACTTTTCTAAAATCTGATAAGATAACACATTTGTAATTAGCTGTTATCAAAGCAGAAGAAAATTAATACAATTAAAGATGAATCGTCTAAAAACACCATTTCTTTTCAAATTTATAAAATTTTTCTTCTGGTGAACAAGAATATCTAAATGAATTTGTATGTATAAACTAAAACAGCTGCTGCCTTGATGTGAGCTGAATACATTCAGTGGCTGCCAGCTACGTAAGTTAAATGAGAGAAATTGCTCACTTGTATATATTTATTTTGTTCGATTTAGTTCTCTTTTAGTTTTTTTATGTTATAAAATGTGATTTAATGTACAGACATATAGGTATGAATAATTTTTTTTGCCGTTTTTTAGTTGTGAATCATACATAAGTTACGGCGGCAAACATATACTATCGCGTCTCGCCTAAAGATTTTCAGTCGGTCGACTCAGATCTCTAGAGCTATTTTATGACAAAACAAAAGCATACCTGAAAGAGTGCTATTATTTTATGACTTTTTTGTATGCTGCAGAACAAGAACTTTTTTAACCTGGTGGAAAATGTAATGACTTTATGACAGTATGACTAAATAGCAGACAGTGTGAATACCCCAATTGTTTTTGGAAGAGTATTGATAATAACCAACTAACTTTTCTGTATTCCAGATAAATCCAACAGTTCCTCTTCTATTACCAGTTCAGCAACAGGAAATGCCACATCTAATACATCGTTACAAAGTCAGACAACGATTAGTAACCTTAAGACGGGACTATCTACTGGTATTATAAAAGAAGAAAAGGATTTGGTAAAAAAAGAAGAAACATCATTATCACCACCCAATATGTCTCCAGTGGGATTTGGTTCCATTGTTGGTTCACAAATTAATGATTGCAATGACAATCCAGGATCCTCTGCCAGTAAGTGATATCCAACTATCAGTAAAATTTTCTTATATAAACACTTTATTTATTAAATTGTTTTGATGGTGTCTGTTTCAAAAGTTGAAAGATCCCTAGATCATATCCTGAAGATATACATAAAATCCATACCTCATTGCTTCATAATCATACCGTAGCAATTCACGAATATATTTTTGGATAAAAATCACCACATAAGTCATTTATATTATTGGTTTATATGTGTTGAATTGAGAAAAGAAAAACATTTTATATCAAATTACACAATTTTATATGTCCCTGAAGAAGCCATGCAAAGAAGTGGCGAAATATCGGAATAAACAAAGTTTTTTATAAAAAATAATTGACCTCTTGCTTAAATAAACATAATTTATTAATAATAAAATAAAGGTCGAATAAATTTTTGAATTAATTTATAATAGTTATTTTTTGGAATTCTTTAACCAAGAAAATTCATTGTCGAACCAGACTTTAAGTATAAATGCTGACACTAACACACATTAAATTCCTGTACTGTGAGACAAATCTATACCAAAGCACGGGCTCTTCGGTCTAAATTTCGCGGGCTCAAAATTATAACCTTCTGAATTCAAGAACACCCTTAGACAAAAAGGTTTCCATCAACGCCTTGGTTTGTGTCATACCTGAACCAACAAGCCAATCTCCCTTGCCGCCAGGGTTTCATCCTCTGTTATGCGGCAGGTAACCGCTGTTCAGCCTATTCCACAAATTCATCTGTGAACAGGTATCTACATTAAAGATATTTTATTTCTCTTCGATAGTTCCTGCAGTGAGTCAAAACATTCCAAAACAAGTTTGGAATGAAACTCCCATTAAAGAAGAGTATTCAGAGCGACGTAACTTTCTGAAAAGATACCTACATATATATGCACTCTGGGCGCATATCCTGATTGCTTGAATCTCAGACTGAAAGACCGAGTAGTGACACATTTATATAATAAATTGGTTTTGAAATATGACAAAAATTTTTTCGAATATATCTATGTTTTCAAAAATATTAACATAAAAACAAAAGCATATATACAGGCTTGTATATATTTATACATGTATACATCAATACATACATGAACGTATACATATATGCATACATGAACATACACAACTACATACAAACATATATACACACACAAACCAATTTATACAGAAAATTTTAATTTTCGATTGTTATTCCTGATGATGTCAACAAATTGTTGACGAAATATCGAATAAAATAGAAAAATTATAACGATTTTTAAAAAACGACCTCGAGCTCAATCATTCTAAAATATATATATATATATATATATATATATATATATATATATATATATATGTATATATATGTATATATATGTATATATATGTATATATATATATATATATATATATATATATATATATATATATATATATGAGTATATTATATATATATATATATATATATGAGTATATTATTATATATATATATATATATATATATATATATGTATGTATATATATTTATGTATATATATTTATGTTGTAGTGTACACATACTTATGCACCACCCTTTTAACACAATACAAAAACACATTTCATAATAATATTGTTCATATTAAATTACAACATAACTACGTCAATGAACTTGGCACATTTTAAATACAACTTGACCATGAACACAAAAATGCTTAGTTGCAATTTGGTTTCAAAAAGTTCTTCCAACACCATGAAGTTCATTGACGTACACAAAGTCGTAAAAATACTTAGTTGCCACATTTAGATATTTTTTTGGCAAATTTTATTCCATTATGCAAAATCAATACAAGAATTGATTTTGATTCAATTATGCTGAACAGACATAAGTTTAGTATATAAGCGCAGAAATAAGTTTAATAAAATCAGAATTAATCTTAACACAAGGCAAACAAGTGTTTTATTGGTTCTCAAAACAATACGGCGTGCGAACGCTGGACTAAAGCGGCAGAAGTGCTTAGAAATACTTACCTTTTTATTTTACCTTAAAACGATATTATTAAAATACACTACATGGCGATCCTGCCAAACATTTAAACTAATGCTAAATTTACCGCAAAATATATATTGTTTTAAATACTTCGAATGTCAAGTCAAGAGGAGATTGACAATATTTTCAAAAAATGGGAGGAGTTACTGGTGCCAGAAGAATATGTGCCCACAAACACTAACGAATCTCCACCACCACAAGAATACATACCAACACCATTAACGGCAGGTCCAAAGCCTATAACCTTGGAACAATACAGGAAGAGGCAACAAAACTATAAAAATCAACTGCAACAATTTAGGCTGACAACAGCCCCAAAAAAGAAAAAGAAAGGAGGGAGGAAACATAGATTCCAACAAGCCTGCAAAGACCTGCAAAGAGTAATAAACATAAGTGAAGGCGCTCAAAAGAAAATCTTAATTGCGGAACTCAAAAATTTAAAAGACAAAGGCTGGAAAACAACTTAATGAACCAACTACATACATTTGAAGTAACAGAAGAAGACAAAAAACATTTAATTTTGGAAGAAATTAAAATGGGTATAGCAGACGCAAACGTCGAAGGACAGGCCAATGCCTACGCCATAAATGACAACAAGATCGCAATAAGCCAAGACATCGTAATAATTTTTTTAGTAGTTTTTATTTTAATAGCATTATGGCATTTTGCAAAACAATATGTGAAAAAACAAATTGTACGGACTAATGTCCAAAATGTTTAATAGACAATAAGATTTTTTTTAGACTTACAAAAAAAATATATATATATAAAATAAAAATATATATTGTATAAATAAGTAAATCATATGGATCAAATTTTTCAAGAAATTCAACAATTAATGCTAAGAAATCAAGAAACAGAAAATACACAGAAGATACTATAAAAGAAAAATACAATTTGATTAACCAACTATGTAAGAAATTTGGCAAATTAGCAGGATATCTACCTAAAACTTTAAGAGAAAAGAAAATTGAGGAATTTAAAAAATTAAAATTAACAGCAATTGAACTGTTAACGGTACATAAAGGAGAAGAATTGAAACTTTCATCAGAAATTGAAAATTTTATAATCATGTCGAATTTCGATAGCAAAAAAGCTTCTGATACAATTCCAGTCTTTGACGGAAAAGCAAAACATCTTAATATATTTTTTTCAATGATTGAAATTGTCTACTCTGAACTTAATGATCAAGGGAAGAAAAATCTAATTAAATATATTGTAGCAATAAAATTAACAGATAAAGTCAGAGACATTTTAATGATAGAAAATATACCCGAAACTTTTGAACAACTAAAAACATGCCTTACCAGAAATTTTAGAACAACTACAACAGCTAGTAGCATACATTTCGCATTAAAAAATACCAGACAAAAAGGCAATGTACTAAATTACAAAGAAAAAATTAGCACACTAATTGCAGAATTGACATTAATACAAATATCTGAATTAGGAGAAAGTCCAAACGAAGTAGCTCGCTCTACGATTAGGGCTTTGAATGAAAAATTAGCATTGGAAACTTTTCAAGAAGGTTTATACAGTGACATAAGAACCGCTGTGATAGCAGCTCAGCCTAAAACAATATCACAAGCTTATGACATTGCAAGTGCACAAGAAAGGTCATTAGAACTATCCGATACATTTAAAACTTTGCGAATAAATAACAATACAAGAGGTAGTTATAATGGTACAAACGCGAATAATTCAGGATTTAGGAACACTAAAAGAAATAATCCAAACTTTAGATATATACCAAACAGAAACAGAATAAATTATAATACCACTCAACAACATAACAATTTTAATAAAAACCAAAGAAGCACGTATAACAATGTGAACTTTAACCGAAATAACAATAGGAGAAATTATCAAAACGACTACAACAATTCCAGATATAGAGACCAAAATCTCCACAACAATCCTAGATATAACCAAAGATACAGCCAAACTAATGTCAACACTATACAACAGGGAAACGACCATACCCTGGAGTTTCGGAACGATACTCCAATAAGGGAAAACTAAGAATATTTACCATAAAAACAGACACATCAAATTTCATCTACTTATCAGTTAAAAACATAAACTACAATTTAACTTTCTTAATAGACACTGGTTCAGACATATCTCTATGTAAAGAAAATGTCCTGTATGGCTATAACATATTCAACGAAGACATTTGTAAACTTAATGGTATAACACAAGATTCGATATATACTCTCGGATCAACAAACCTAGATTTCAAATTAAATGAACAGGAAATAACACATAAATTTTATATAGTTAATAATGACTTTCCAATTAGAACCGATGGAATTTTAGGAATAGATTTCTTCTACAGATACAGTTGCAAAATAGATTATGATACATACAAAATAAATGCGTTTATTAATGGAGAAAAA
Organism: Linnaemya tessellans; assembly: GCA_951800035.1. NCBI lineage: Eukaryota > Metazoa > Arthropoda > Insecta > Diptera > Tachinidae > Linnaemya > Linnaemya tessellans. The sequence goes on from OX637537.1 coordinate 39,948,657, forward strand.
ATAACGATTCCAATCGAAATTAATACCGAACATTTAAAAACTATCATTATACCGCCAAGATCGGAAAAAATTGTAAGAATAAATATTAACATAAATGAGAATATAAAACAGTATAGATTGATTGAAGAATTCCACAATAAACCATATAGTGGACATTTCGGAATTAGAAAAACTATTTCCAAATTAAAACAAAGATACATATGGAAAAATATGAACAGAATGGTAAAAAATTACATAAAAACTTGCGATTCATGTCAGAAAAATAAACAATATAAACATACAAAAGAACCTTTTACTATTACAGACACACCTACACAGAGTTTCGACACAGTAGTAGTAGACACAGTAGGTCCTCTGCGACCATCGGACAATTATAGATATATACTTACAATGCAATGCGAATTAACAAAATATGTGATAGCGTACCCTATAGTAACAAAAGATGCAAAGTCAGTAGCTAAAACTTTAGTAGAACAAGTAGTTCTAAAGTATGGACTATTTAACATTTTAAAAACTGATAAAGGTACAGAATTTACAAATGAATTAATGAAAGAGATTTGTGATTTATTAAAAATAAACCAACATTTCTCAACCCCGTACCACCACGAGACTCTAGGTACCGTAGAACGAAACCATAAAGTTCTAAACGAGTACTTTATAAATTTTGTGTTAGATACAAATTGGCACGAATGGATACCATACTTTACGTTTGCCTTTAACACAACACCCAATAGTGACACAGACTATTCACCATTTGAATTGGTATTTGGAAAACTACCTCGACTACCAAATGATGAATTCAGAAAGCATGAAAAACTTTACGATCTTGATAATTATACAAATGAATTGAAAGCTAGACTTAATTACTCACTAAAAAGAGCAAGAGATATAATTTTAGAAGTTAAAACGAAAAGAAAATTAAAGTCAGTTAATAAGCAGAATAGCATAGACATTAAAATAGGAGATTTAGTATTGGTTAAAGTAGTAAATAGGAGAAAAAATGAACCACCTTACAAAGGTCCATACAAGATATTAGATATAAAAGAGGTAAATGTACTAATAGAAATTGAAAATAATAAAGAAAAATTAATACATAAAAATTTATTAAAAAAATATATATCCACTAACCACATAAGAATAAAAGAAAATTAATATTAAGACCTTAATCTCTTACTTTATACACAAAATTTATTAAAATATAATGTAAAAATTACTAAACAAGTTTTATCTAAAATTTAAATTTAACAAAAAAAAAAATGTCTATTTTTAATAAAACCCAAATCTGAAAGGGTAAGGGTGTAGTGTACACATACTTATGCACCACCCTTTTAACACAATACAAAAACACATTTCATAATAATATTGTTCATATTAAATTACAACATAACTACGTCAATGAACTTGGCACATTTTAAATACAACTTGACCATGAACACAAAAATGCTTAGTTGCAATTTGGTTTCAAAAAGTTCTTCCAACACCATGAAGTTCATTGACGTACACAAAGTCGTAAAAATACTTAGTTGCCACATTTAGATATTTTTTTGGCAAATTTTATTCCATTATGCAAAATCAATACAAGAATTGATTTTGATTCAATTATGCTGAACAGACATAAGTTTAGTATATAAGCGCAGAAATAAGTTTAATAAAATCAGAATTAATCTTAACACAAGGCAAACAAGTGTTTTATTGGTTCTCAAAACAATACGGCGTGCGAACGCTGGACTAAAGCGGCAGAAGTGCTTAGAAATACTTACCTTTTTATTTTACCTTAAAACGATATTATTAAAATACACTACAATGTATATATATTTATGTATATATATGTATATATCTTTATGTATATATATGTATATATATATATATATATATATATATATATATACATATATATACATAAAGATATATACATATATATATATATATATATATATATATATATATATATACATAAATATATATACATAAATATATATACATAAATATATATACATATATATATATATATATATATATATATATATATATATATATATGTATATATATATATGTATACATATACACAAATATATATACATATATATATACATAAATATATATACATATATATATACATAAATATATATACATATATATACATAAATATATATTTATTTAATTTAGTCTATGAATTAATCCTTACAGACTGATTCAATTAAAATATAACAATGTTTCCGAAATGATAAGTACATATATAAAGGAATCGATAAAGCTTTGTTTTACAATAGTAATAATATATATATATATACATATATATATATATATATATATATATATATATATATATATATATATACATATATATATATATATATATGTATATATATATATATATATATATATATATATATATATATACAGGGTGTTTTTTTTAAAGGTATAGAACTTCGAATTGAAATAAAACACAAGAAAATCGTTTTAATGTCCATCAATTTGGCTTTATTGGAAGGATAATTTTATGCCATTAATGTTTAAATATGATTTCGGGCATGTGGCCGCCGCGGCTGGCTCGAATAAAGCCAATTCTACAGGTCCAATTTTCAACCACTTTTTCGAGCATATGGGGCCGTATGTTGGCAATAGCGCCACGAATGTTGGCTTCCAAGTCCCCTAACGTTTCTGGTTTGTTGGCGTAGACGAGCGACTTCACATATCCCCAAAGAAAATAATCCAATGGTGTCAAATCACACGATCTTGGTGGCCAATTGACAGGTCCATTCCGCGAAATTATGCTCTCATCGAATGTTTCCTTCAATAAATCGATTGTGACGTGCGCTGTGTGGCATGTAGCGCCGTCTTGTTGGAACCACAACATCCTATTCGGGAACAAAATAGTCGGTTATCATGGCTCTATACCGGTCTCCATTACCGGTAACTGACTCTCCAGCATTATTTCGGAAGAAGTATGGCCCAATGACTCCACCAGCCCATAGAGCACACCAAACAGTCAGTTTTTGTGGATGTAATTTGCGTCTCAAGGGTCTCATGTGGATTCTCTTCACTCCAAATGCGGCAATTTTGCTTGTTGACGTAGCCATTCAACCAAAAATGAGCCTCATCACTGAACAAAATTTTGCGATGAAAATCAGCATCGAGATCAATCTCATTTTCGGCCCATACACCAAAATCACGACGCATTGCATATGTATATATATATATATATATATATATATATAAATATATGTGTATATATATATATATATATATATATATATATATATATATAAATATATATATATATATATATATATATATATATATAAATATATATATATATATATATATATATATATATACATACGCACGCCTTCCTGTATTACAATCTGCTTATATATATATATATATATATATATATATATATATATATATATATATATATATATATATAAGCAGATTGTAATACAGGAAGGCGTGCCGCATCCGCCCACAAGTTGGCTATATATGCTAAATTCATATGAAATAAGTTAAGATGTTAATTTGCGGGTCATTTAATAAAACACTGGTAAATTTGATATAAACTATAATTAATTTATTCGGCCTGAATCTTTTTCCGTCTACAAATTAATAATAATGAGGAAAAATGTTTAGCAATACTTTAAAAATATATATTATGATTTTAAGAATATCGTGAGTTTAACAGCAAATGTAATATAACGTTTGTGAGCTCAGACAACAACTGAAAAATATGTGGTCAGTTAAGTCCGGCATCTTTTGAAGTTCAATAACGCCCTGTTGTGTAGTATCGCTTCAATTGCTAAACAAAACGGTGAATTCCCGAATAAAAGCAAACGCACTTCAATTAAATAATATTTGAATCGAATGGGCGTAAGTACATATACAAGTGAAAAAATAAGTGTTATTAAAAGAAACAAAGCGATAAAACAATCAAGTTTGTAAAATAATATCAAAAATAAATATGAACACAAGACGACAGGAGCAGTTGTACCTTCTCGGCTATGACGCCTGCCAAATAATCGGTGCCAAATTGCCTTCAAATGGTCAAGTTTTGCGTGTTTTATTTTACAATATGCGAAAAGTAAAACTAGACTTGCGTGCTAGTGCTTCCCTTGTAGTGAAAGAGGTAGAAGTTTTATGGAACAAAGCACGAATACCACTTAGAGCTTTTGACAAATGTGTCTCAAAAGTTGAAGGTTTGTATTTAGAATGGAGAAACTTGCAAAAAAGTTCGAAACGCCGGACATTACTCCAGGAAAAACGCGAAAAAGACTTCGTAAATAAATTTGATGATTTGTTTGATGTCGCACATGCCGATGCATTGGATATTATCACTCTGGCAGAAGATAAGCTTTTTTTAACAAATCAAAAAAAACAGGGAATACCTGGTGCAATGATAGGTTGTGACTGCAACTTGGCGAAAAAAGAAAAGGCAAAATCGCTTAGGGAAGAGAAAAAACAACGTTTCCACGAGAAACATACAGTCGTATTGCAAGGTAAATATTGAAGGTGTAGTGCGATTTCAGTCATGTCTTCACTTGCAAGTCCTCAGTTTGAATATATTATATTATTCTGCAATATTTCTTATAAAATTTTATAGATCAATGTGAAGAAGATTGTGAAGTGCAACAAATTCCAGAGTCAGCATATGAAGTAGGTCCTAGTACTTCAAGAAAAAAATCAATGAGTGTTCGAACTCACGGGCGATGTGTTAACACCTTTTAGTTTATTTATTTTATATTAAACCCACAAAAAACAAAGAGAATGCAAAGCAACAGACAAATGTACATACATACATTGTTATGTTTGTACATAAGCTACATACGTTGCTGTCTTGCTATCTCATTTTTATATATGTACGTATAACCACGTCACTATTCTCTTTGCTATGCATAAGACAAAACCAAAGATCAACATAAAACACTTTTTTAATATTACTCCAAATTAATACTCCGAATTAAAACACTTAAATCTCCGCTCGCCGATATCGAATCGCCTTAATTTTTGGCCTAAACTCTTGGTCGAAACCCGCACTAGCGTTTTAATCCAAAAATTAATAAAGTCGGCTATGAATTTCCGGAGAAAATCGCGTGGGAAAATTATATGAAAATAGCCCAATAATCACTTTCAATACCGACTGCCAAGCAACGAACAAACAAACTCTTACACTTACACTTACGTATGTATTGAAACTGATAGTTTACTGCCCTAGAGGCGCGCGTATAGATGTTAACACATCAAAAACGAGGTAGACATAATTTTATCACACCAAAGCTTGTGTCGGTATTAGATAGGTGTAAAGTAAGTGACCCTGACGCCGTTCGAATCCTTATAGCAACTGCGCAAGCATTGCAACATAACGTTAGCGATTTAATTATAAATTGCACTTCAATTCGCCGATCGCGTACAAAAAATCCGCGAAACATTTAAAAACAAAGAAATTAAGGCGGTGACTGTTCACTGGGATGGTAAAATGTTGCCATCATTGATGGGTAGTGAACACGTCGATCGTCTGCTTGTAGTTGTATCTTTTAATGGAACAGATCAACTACTCGGCATCCCAGCGATAACTTCAGGTACGGGAAGACAGCAAGCAATGGCTGTCTTTGACTTACTCAAAGAATGGGATCTCGATGAAAAAGTGGAAGCCCTGTGCTGCGATATCACCGCATCAAACACAGGACGAAAGCTTTTAGAACAAACACTAAACAAAGATCTTCTGTATTATCCATGTCGTCATCACATATTTGAAATACTTTCACGGAGTGTATTTGATGCAAAAATAACAACATCTTCGGGTCCTAGTGTCAAAATATTTCATAGATTTAGAGATGCCTGGACTAAAATAGACAAAAGTAATTTTAAGTCTGGAGTTGAAGACTTACATGTGAAAAATTTTATTGGTTATACAGGGGAGATACAAGAGTTTACATTAAAGAGTTTAAAAGATATGCAACCACGGGAAGATTACAAAGAGCTTCTCCAATTGGCGGTAATTTTCGTAGGCGGGTCACTTCCAAATTTTTCATTTCGAATGCCTGGAGCGTTCCACCATGCACGTTGGATGTCCAAAGCAATATATAGTTTAAAAATTTACTTATTTCGGAACCAGTTCATTTTGGCTGACTGTGAGTTGAATGGAATTAGAGATATATGTGTTTTTATTATAAAAATATATTTAAAAGTTTGGATCAAAGCTGCCATTGCCGCAGAAGCTCCTAACCAAGATTTGACATTGCTAAAAAGTTTATATCTTTACAATTTAGTTGATGAAAATTTAAGTCGGGAGTTAATTCGAAAATTCTGCAATCATTTATGGTACCTATCGCCAGAAATAGTAGCGCTTTCATTTTATGATACTCAAATTTCAAACAAGTCAAAACGACTCATGGTTGTGGCGCTAGATCGAGCCCATGAAGATAACAAAAAAAATACAATTCTTCCTCATTACATAGAGCAGTACGTTAATAAAAATATTGAAAATTTTATCTCGCAAAAAACTTTAAATTTTTTCAACCGATATTGTATCCCAACGGATTTTTTGAAGAAAGATCCTAGGGAATGGGAAAACGATAAATCGTATAAAATTGACTTGGAAATGGTTGGTAAATTGAAAGTTGTCAATGATACTGCAGAAAGGGCTGTAGAGCTTATGGAAGAATACAATCAAGTTTTGTCGCGTGATGAAGAGGAGAAACAGTTCAAAATGCAAATTGTAGCTGATTATAGGAAACAATATCCAAATGCAAACAAATCGGTTTTATTAAGCATATGAAATAACTTAAATTAATATATTTAAGTACGAAATTAAATTCAAAAAATAAATAATTTTGTATGAATGATAAAGTGTAATAAAAAAGTTGGTAAAAACTAAATTAAACTACTTATTCCTTTTTTATAAGTTTAGTGAATCTTGAAAACACATTAATGGTTATTTTATAACAATTTATAAAATTTTTACAATTTGTGGGTGGATGCGGCACGCCTTCCCCTGATGCAATCTACCTAAAATTTTTTATAACATACTTTTTTGTTACGGAGAACATTTATGAAGGGAGTTAAGGTGCTATTTGGCTTTTTTTAAATAAGGTGCACCCTAATATATATATATATATATATATATATATATATATATATATATATATATATATATCTATATATATATATATATATATATATACACATATATATATATATATATATATATATATATGTATATATGCATATATATATATATATATATATATATATATATACATATATATATATATATATACATATATATATATATATATATATATATATATATATACATATATATACATATATATATATATATATATATATATATATATATACATATATATACATATATATATATATATATATATATATATATATACATATATATATATATATATATATATATATGTATATATATGTATATATATATATATATATACATATATATACATATATATATATATATATATATATATATATATAAAATAAAATTTAAATTTAATTTCCTGAAGAAGTCACACAAAGGAGTGACGAAATATTGAAAATTAATATATTTTAAATAAAAATAAAAAGACCTTAAGCTTAAAAATATTAGAGTATAATAATAAATATGAAGATATAACTCCTTATCCATTATTTGATATATTCTATACAGTGGACCAACATTCTACTATATGAAGCAACCCCAAACCATTAAACTACCACCACCACGTTTAACAGTTTGCATTACGTGTCCACGCTGTAGTTTTTCTTGAGGGCGATGCCAAAAATAAGCCTTTCCATCTGATTGGTATCGATTAATTTTGGTCTCATCAGACCATATAACTCTTTTCCAGTCCTTCATCGTCCATTTCTTGCGTTCTTTACAAAATTTAAGGCGAACCTTAGCATTTCGCTGTGACAAAGTAGGCTTCTTCTGCTTAACGGTAGCGACCATGTCTATTTTTTTCAAGGAAAGTCGTACTATGCACACACTTTTGTCAAGTTTTATCTGAGCAGCAGCTTCCCGATAAATGCTACATTAATTTTTCCGAAATAACAGCATGGGCATCTCCATCAGAAAGCTTCCTGGGGCGCCCTCCAACGTTCACAAATCCAAGAACATTTTGTATTTTTTTACCATTGTCTACTTATATATATTTTTGCGGCTAGTTTTTTACTCGAGTAAACTTTTTCTATCAAAACAACAACTTTGTCTTCGATGTCGCGAGGTAATTTTCGCATTTTTATTTTTTTTTTCCAAAAAACTTGAACTAATTAAACTTATCGATACAACAATCAATGCCTTGCTCACAGCAACATGAATATTCCAGTTGTGGCTGAAAATGTAAGGGGACTTTTTGAATGAAATTGCACACTGGTGCAAAACTGTCAAAATGGCATTGAAGCAAACTTTTGCGCATATTTCCCTTAAAGAAAAAGGTCTTATAGTCGTTGACATTACCGTCAAACACGGGGACAATTTTCCTTGTTTTGTTTATAATGTCATCTTCTGTACACGTCATGGTTTTTTCCTTGGTCCGATTTCCCTTGTTTCAGTTTTTAAATCTTCGTCTTCAGCTGTTTCCGTAATTTCTCTAATTACCTCGCAGCTTAATGTCAACGGTACTTTGATGTTAATGTTATTTTTATGGAAGATTTTGATCAGTTTGACTATTAATGTGTGAAAGATCAAGTTTGCTTTTTCCTTGTGTGGCGTAGAGTATTTCTCATATTGCCTGTGTAAGGTTGCCCTAATGGAATTAAAGTTTTCGATAAGAGTTTGTATGTGTTTATCTATAGTTTCCTGTTTTATTACTCTATTTTGGTTTAAACATTTGTTCAAATTTATTTTGAAATGGTTCTAAGCTATTTATTATTTAATTTATTTAATCAAAACAACAAAAGAAAAAAAATCTTGAATCTAAAGTAAACATATTAAAAGAATTAAAATAACTTTTTTTTTTAACTTACAATAATTTAAGATAAAATGTTCCTTCATCGTATTTTATTCCCTTCCGGGGGTCTACTGCGTAATTCGATTCGAAAGAAAATGTTTTCGAATTGCTATGTTAATAGCATAGAGCTTCGAACAGTTTTCCATTCGAATCGAATTACCCAGTAACCCCCCAGGATATGTTGAATGATGTTGTTGTTTTCATCGTATTTTATTCCCTTCAGGATATGTTGAATGCTGTTGTTGATTTTATATTTGTTATTGTGGTTGGTTGCTGTTTTTTTCGTTGTTTTTAATTATTTTACAAATTATTTTGATTAAATATATTATGGCTATTATAACAACTCCCACTATGTATAAAATTTCTACATAGTTTAATTTGTAATTTTCTGCATTGACACTGTGATCATTGGTTACTTGTTTGCTGTTCTTCAAAATTTCCACTAATTGTTTATTTTCGTTGTCTTCTGATGGTTTTCCTACTTCATATCCAGTTATGACTAGTGGAATAGTTTTTTTTTCCACCAGCTCATTTTATTTTTTTTTTTAATTTAACATTCCAAAAAAAAAAAAAAATAGATTTATTGTCTTTAAATTTTTTTTATAAAAAAAATTTGTTTTAAAAAAATTGTCTTTTAATGCGTTATTTTTAATTAATTGTCTTCCTTTTTCACTGCACTTTAAATAAAAAGTCCTGTCACGGTCGCCATATCGAAAATAAAAGAAAAACGTCTTATTCTGATGAATGATAAATCTGAACTCTTTTATTTAAAAATTGTATCTTTACTTAAAGCTAAAATTAAAAGTACAATTCTTACGACTAAGCAAAATGTCATACGAATCCATGGTTTCATTTACTTAAAAATGTGGAATTTGTTGTTTAAATAAATGAAGTTTTAATTATTAAGCTTAATGACATGAGTTTTTAATGTCAGCTAAACGTTGTGCACCTTCACTACACCGGAATTGGCTGATGAAATTATTTTTCAGCATAATGGTATTCTAAAAGGTTTTAAGATCACTGGAATATCATCTGTAAAGCAGGTATATATATATATATATATATACACACGCAGTCAGTTATTATTATATAAATTATTTTTATAGGTGCTAGCGAATTTACGTTTCTATGCAACTGAAAGTTACCAACGACCTTTACAGAGCAATGGGGTACATCCATGAGCCAGTCATCAGTAAGCTGTTGTATACATCGAGCAACTGATGCATTTAACAATAGTATGTTTTGTGCAAATGTAAAGTTCCCTATGACTCAGGAAGAACGTCAAACTGGAAAGGCGCTTTTTGCTGCAGCTTCTTCACCTTTTGTTGCGGGTACAATTGGCGCAATCGATTGAACACATATACCCATTTTAGCTTCGAAAATCCATTAAGAAGCGTACGTCAATCGTCATGGCTACCACTCAATTAATGTGCAAATTGTAAGTAAGGATTTAAAACAAATAAAAAGTGTTTATTTTACATACGAGTACTTGCAGATATGTGACCCAAATTTGAAAATTGTAAACGTCAAGGCTAAATACCCAGGAGCACAGCATGATTCATACATATGAAGCTCGTCTGCATTTCGAAGAGTCATGCAGCGAAGCTGGAAACCACAATATGTTTTTAATTGGTATTTATAATTAAAATATTTATATAAAAGAACTATATACATAAATTCATGAAAAACACGCCAAAATCTACAGGAGATTCGGGATACCCGTTAGAACCTTGATTGATGATTCCTCTACCAAACCAATTAGAAGGAAGTTCTAAATTTCGGTACAATGAAGCCTTGTGCAAAGCTCGTAATCCAGTTGAACACTTGTTTGGCGTTCTAAAAGGAACTTGGTGATGCTTAGCAAAACAAGGAATTCTTCTTTATGATCCTACATTTGCCGGAAAAGTTGTTAACGCCTGCGCAACGTTACATAACATAAACTTGGACGACCAAAGCTACGAAACAGAGTTTGAGATTCCAGAGACTATTCTTCGTTAGCAAAACGAGTTCAAGATCGCTTAATTGCAAATTTTTTTACATAGGCAATAGTTCTTAGCAAAAAGTAACATCTCCAACTTTTTTCTAGGAACTTAATTTTTTTTATGTAAAACAATTTGCAAGAAATATTAAAAAACATGTGCCTATTTTATTAAATAAAACAATTTCTTTATAAATTTTTAAGTAAAACTGTTTTATGCATTTATTTATTGCAATTGTACATATTTTATTATATACATACATAATTGCCAAGCCATTCCATATGGAACAAGGTATATACATATATACATATATATATATATATATATATATATATATATATATATATATATATATATATACATATATATGTTTGTATATATATATATATATATATATATATATATATATATATATGTTTGTATATATATATATATATATATATATATATATATATATATATGTTTGTATATATATATATATATATATATATATGTTTGTATATATATATATATATATATATATATATGTTTGTATATATATATATATATATATATATATATATATGTTTGTATATATATATATATATATATATATATATATATATATATATATATATTTGTATATAATCTCAATCATTGCCAAGCAGCACAGGAGTTGCTTAGGCAAACCGTACGAGATTTAAAGGCAGACGTTGCTGTACTCAGCGAGCCATATAAGAAGATTGTATCTGCAAATTGGGTTACTGATGATACAGATACAGCAGCTATATGGACTACCGGTTCTTTGATATTGAGGGAGAGGTTATCACCGCAATGTGGGTACACGCGGGCCACTGTTTCCGGCATATGTTTGTACAGCTGTTATGTTCCTCCTAGGTATTCTATTGATGACTTTCGTGTTATTATAGACAACATAGTGATGGACGCTGCAGCCAGGAGTCCTGTTATAATAGCAGGGGATTTCAACGCGTGAGCTGTTGAATGGGGCTGCCCCTTGACGAATGCAAGGGGAAGGATGCTATTAGAGGCCCTTTCTGCGCTAAATGTTGTGCTCTTGAATTCTGGAGATGAGGAAACATTTAGAGGAGGAAATGGTGGTTCAATTATTGATATTACGTTTGCCAGCGATACCATTATAAACCGTGTAAACTGGAGAGTATCTGATGTTTATACTCACAGCGATCACAGTGCCATTATTATGGATATACAGGATGATATACGGCATGTGACTCCCCGTGCACAAGGTTTGTCGGGATGGAAAGTGAATACCTTTGATAAGGATATTTTTGCCATCTGTATGGAAGGTATGGAATTAAATGGTTCAGCTGAGGATATGGCAGAACAATTGGTAAACCATATCACGCGGTCGTGCGATGCATCTATGGTGAGGCGGAAAAGATCCGGAAAGGGGCCACCGGTTTATTGGTGGAATGATGATATTGCCGGCTTGAGGGCGGAGTGTATACGTGCCAGAAGGCAGTATACAAGAACTCGAGGTAGGTTAGAGAATGGCGTATACCAAGAGAATTACAGGAATAGGAGGAAGGCCCTAAAGGATGCAATTCGTAGGAGCAAGCGGCAGTGTTTTCTTAATATCTGTGATGAGGTGGATGATAATCCTTGGGGTCTCGCATATAAGCTGGTCACCAAAAAACTTAAATGCCTGACCGAGTGAGGGGCCAATCCTGGAGGAAATTGTAGACCATCTCTTTCCCCAGCAGGACGCACCACCTTGGGAGCACAACCCTCCAATTGGGACATTAAATTTTCCCCCGGTTACAATAGCTGAGATTGAGGACGTTGTCTCTAGGTTTAGAGACAAGAAGGCACCGGGACTCGACTGCATTCCAAATATAGTATTAAAGGAGGCCGTCAGGCTTTGTCCCGAGCAGTTCTTAAGGATGGTGAATACATGCTTAGGTAGGGGAATTTTTCCAACAAGATGGAAGAGACAGAAGTTGGTATTAATACCAAAAGCCAATAAACCCCTAGATGATCCCTCATCTTATCGGCTACTGTGTATGATAGATACATGTGGGAAGTTGCTAGAGGGTGTGATCTGCCAAAGACTTGGGAATTGCGTTGAAGACAGAAATGGCCTATCAGACAACCAATTTGGCTTCAGGAGGGCGAGGTCAACAGTGGATGTTATAAACGTGGTAGTAGAAACTGCTGCACGGACTATCTATGGCAGGAGTTGGAGGAATGGCACAAAGGAGTACTGTGTAGTTGTGACGCTGGATGTGAAGAACGCGTTCAACACAGCGAGCTGGGTGCATATTGTTGATGCTCTAACTCGATTGGACATCCCAGAATATCTGATAGGGATAGTGCACGATTATTTCCGGTATAGAGAATTGATCTATAGTACGGATGCGGGTATAAGGAAACGTAGGATTAGTGGTGGTGTTCCCCAAGGATCGATACTTGGACCATTGTTGTGGAACGTAATGTATGATGGAGTACTAAGGTTGAGGTTACCTGAGAGAGTACAGATTGTGGGGTTCGCAGACGATATAGCGCTGGTGTGTGAAGCTAAGGAATAGCTGGAGGCAGAAACCATTGCAAATCGAAGCGTACAATTAGTAAAGTCCTGGATCACTGCAATGGGATTGACTCTAGCTGATCATAAAACCGAAGCGGTTTTGATTAGTAGTCGTAAGGTTAGGGAAACTATTACCCTCAATGTTGGCACCTGTTCCATAGAATCAAAGGCATTTCTGAAATCTCTGGGTGTGATGATTGACACACGGCTATATTTTCGCGAGCACTTGCGATATATAGCATCCAAAGCATCAGGGACCTGTTTGGCGCTATCTCGGATCATGCCACACACGAGAGGGCCAAAGTATCTTCAGAGGAAACTGCTCGCTGGAGTAGTAAGGAGCATTATCCTATATGCACACCCGGTATGGTCAGACTCACTTAGATATTCCACATATGTGGGGCTGGTATCCCCTGTGTATAGGCTAGCTGCTTTAAGAGTATGTAGTGCATTTCGGACAGTGTCGGACGAGGCGGCTTTTATCATTGCGGGTATGATCCCTATCGATTTAGAAATCATGAATAGGGATAACTCTGATTTATGTATGCAAAAATGGCAAGAACGGTGGTCAACCACTGAAAAGGGAAGATGGACTTATACATTAATACCCGACATCAGATTATGGCTGACTAGAAAACATGGTGATCTGAACTATTACCTAACACAGTTCTTGTCTGGACATGGTTGCTTTAGGTCATATCTATTTCGTTTTAAGCACGACGACTCTCCGTTCTGTCCACATTGTGGTGCGAATGTGGTTGAGGATGCTGAGCATGTCGTCTTTGTCTGCTCACGATTCAGCAACTGGAGGTCGTATTTAGAGGAAGGTTTGGGGCGTACGATCAGCCCGGAGAATATTATTCCGACCATGCTGGAATCAGCGTGTGTAGTTTTGTACAGCTTGTTCTAATAGAACTTCGCAGATT
>OX637538.1:667500-730918 GCA_951800035.1 Linnaemya tessellans
GCGTCTCCTAGTACCTTTATCGGTGTCATAAACTAGCTCTCTATTTCGGAAATAATCCTGTATAATTGCCAGTAAATACCCTGGGATGTCTAATCTTGCTAAGGCTTAACAATACGTCCCCAGTTTGCCGTGTTGAAGGCGTTCTTTACGTCTAGGGTTACGACTACACAATACTCCTTAGTTCCATTTCTCCACCGCTCCCCTTGGATAGCCCTAGCAGCAGTTTCTACTACAACCTTGATAGCATCCACTGTTGATCTTGCTTTCCTGAAGCCATATTGGTTATTTGATAAACCATTCTTAGCTTCAACACAGCCTTCCAATCTTCTACAGATTATACTTTCTAGCAGTTTCCCACTCGTATCTATCATACACAGTGGACGATAAGAGGAGGGGTCGTCTAGCGGCTTATTATCCTTGGGTAACAGTACCAGCTTTTGTCTTTTCCACATTGTTGGAAAAATTCCCTGGCTCAAGCATGCGCTTATTACCTTCAAGAAGTACTCAGGGTGGAGTTTGACAGCTTCTTTTAGCACCATATTTGGAATACAATCTAAGCCTGGTGCCTTATTGTCTTTAAATTTCGAGACAGCGCCTTCTATCTCGGAAATCGTAACCGGAGGAATATCGGAAAATGCAGCCGAATAGCTGTTTTGCCACGTAGGAATTTCCTGTTGGGGAAAGAGATGATCTACAATTCCCCTGAGAATAGGCTCCTCTCTTGGCGGCGATGGACCAAGACATTTAAGTCTCTTGGTTACCAGTTTATATGCAAGGCCCCAAGGACTACCATCTAATTCCTCACATATATTAAGGAAACAGCTGCGCTTACTCCTACGTATTGCAATCTTCAACGCTTTCCTTTTATCCTTATATATTTGATGGTGTACACTGTTCTCTAGACTACCTCGCGTCCTTGTATACTGCCTTCGGGAGGTTATGCACTCCGAACGCAACCATATATATATATATATATATATATATATATATATATATGTATGTGTATGTATGGGTGTATGTATGTGTACGTGTGTACGTGTATATATATATATGTGTGTGTTCGTATGTATATATGTATGTATGTACGTATGCATATGAGTATGTACATTTGTATATATACATATTTATGTTCCTTTATGTACGTTTATGTTTTATATATAAAAAAAAAAAAAAAACATATATATATACATACATTGTACATTGTACATACATTGTCCGAAAACATAATGGCATTTTATGTCATCGTATTTGTACCGGCATTCAAGGCAATTACACACTATGGTGTTTTGTAGCCGCTCTTTTTTGCTATCATTTACAAATTACAGCTGGAAAGGCAATACCACATATCTTAATGTCCGAAAATGACAGATGTTCCCATTCGTTAAAGTCTACTGACGATTTGGTAAAGCACCAATGAAATGCATATAGACATTGCTTAACCACCAACAAATAAATTTCATTTATATATAAGTATTGTGACAACAATGTGTCAAATAGAATAGTTTCTAACAGTTTGATTTAGATTTTGTTTTTCATTTTGCCTTATAAATACTTTTCTTGTTATCCAATAGATTTCTGATTGTATAAAGGTATAGAAAAATAAAATAGACTCGTATCAAATATACTTTATTTGTTGGTTTAGTTTTGTATGAGTTTCAAGGCCTACTATTCTTATTCTGTTGTTATTTTTGAAAATAATTTGTAATATGCAAGTTGTGAATTCTCAGATGGTTTTCGGAAGTATATGCATAAGATAAGAGGTTTTTAACTTTTCAAAACTGTGGTTAAAGTCTACTGACGATTTGGTAAAGCACCAATGAAATGCATATAGACATTGCTTAACCACCAACAAATAAATTTCCCTTATATATTAGTATTGTGACAACAATTTGTCAAATAGAATAATTTCATAAATATTATAACTAACATGTTATAACTAGATCATGTTAATAATAGTCAGTTGCTGTCAAAAAAGAGTACACATGCGGCAATTTTTTGCTGTCGTCTTGATACGACGTCGATGCCGTCATTCATAATAAGGGCCATTGATATATTTTGTACAAGTATCTAAAGCCGATAATCCACTAAGGCATTTTTTGTCATTTTAAATAATTTTTGAAAGTTAAATTATACCGTATAAACTTTTAAAACTTATCAAAACTATTTTATGGCATTTTGTTGTAATTTTTTAAAATAAAATTACTCAATGCCCATGAACCTTTTAAATTTATCAAAAACTTAGTTGAACTCAATTCGCCTGATTGTGTAAGGCGTTTTTCGTAGCAGATTAAAGAAAATTGCTTGTGTGTTTCTTTAATCCTGAAGCAGAAACGTCTGTGGCGTAAACGCCAACGCCTTACACAATCAGGCTGAATATGTCCAGAATTTTTAAGGCACTACACCATCTTACAGCCACATTTACTCGCAACCGATCTTGAAAGTGTATGCATACTGTGAAATAACAGTAACTAACATTCATACATACATGTCTAAGATAAAAAAAGAAAAATGAGCCGAACACATTACATTCTAGGTATTAAAAAAAATATAGAATTGCATAAACATAGATATCGATTGCTTAATATAAAAAAGGCCTATCTCGATTTTCGTTACTTCACAGCAGAAGAAAAGAAAGTTAATAAAATCCGTAAAATTTATGATACCAAAAAAGTTTTGATGGCTTGTTAATAAAATATGTTGCACCTTTTTTTAATAATTACATCAACATTTTTCTTTTGTCAGAAATTTTACGAATTGTACGAATTTTTTTACCTTATACTGTAAAGTAACACAAAATCGAGTTAGGGCCTTTTTATATTAAGCCATCGATATACATATGTATAATTTTATCAGTGTTTGTTAATCGCATACAATTTTATTTTTTTCATTCATTAATGGTAGCAAAAAATTAGACAAATTATATAGGCTTTTTAAATATTTATATATACGATTTGTTTATTTTATTTTAATTGTTTATGAATTCATTTCATTTGGTTCTTGCACCAAACCTTCAGTAGACTTCACCCTATTCCCACCTATCTTTTCAACACACTTTTAAATATCAACTGAGAATAACATAAAAATAACTGTAGTAGACATTAAAATATATATGTAGAATTCACAAAAAAACTTATTCTATATGAATGTAATATATTTTTTACTTTTCCTTTAATAAAAAGCTAACGAATTTGCAACACAAAATGAAAAATAGATGAAAGGTAGAGAGGTAAAGCAGATTCATATGGAGTTAGGTTTATTTATCGTGGTTTCCATACATTTCAATTTTCTAATATGCTTATTCCTGGGTCATTCTTTACTATAGTTATGAATCAGTGTAAGAACACTCAATAAATAAAGCGTTTGTATATTTAAAATATTATTAAAATTACCTCTTATAAAAAGCAAATATAGTTATTTAATTCTGTGAATCCTAGTTAGAAGCCTTTCTAACCACTTCGAATTATTTCGATATGATGAATAGAATTTCTTAAATTTAGTCTTGATTTCTCCGGCTAAGTATATACATACAAAATAAAGAGGTAAAGTTATAAAAATATACAGTGTTCTGATTATAAAACGGAACAAATTTATCACACCAGTTTATTCTGAATTTAATAAGGAAATATTAAAGTATTCATTGAATATTTTTCGATATATGTATATGGATGCCAACAGGATGATATTTAGTATTGTGGCGGCATAAGAAATACATCTGATTTAAAGTAAGGGTGCCATCAACATATTTCCTTTTAGAATTTCCAAATGTTCAGAGTAATAGTAAATTTGGTATATATGTTTAAACTTAGTGACAGTGGTTTAAATTTAGAATGGTAATAAGTATGGAACTTTTAATCTACTTAATGAATTTGTATAAAAATAGTACTGATTATATGTAGGGGTCAAGCTTTCAGACCTTACTCTTTTGAAATCTTAAGCTGCACCAGGAAGCAGGACTAGAAGCCAAACGAAATTTTCCGCACCGCAGTAGCTTTACAAAACAAGATTTTGAAAGCACGCATCCTTTGTACCCATTTAAATTTCTATACAACTTCAATAAGTATCTTAGTAGTTCTTAACTTATTTTAAAATGTTAACCAGTGTGCTTCTTTGTTGTTATCCAAATAGAAATAAAATTCTTCCCATTTTTATGAAATATTTACTGTATACAACAAATAGAGGCTTGTAAAGCAAACCAATACTATTCAAATTTTTATAAAACTCCATTGAGTAGTTTAGAAGTTCTGTAATTATTAGGTACCAATTTTTTTAATATGATCATCCTTGCTTTGTTTTAGAATCGGACTGTAAAAATTCCTATTACTATTTTTAATTAAGCATTTTCAAAAGTGAAAAAAGGTTGCTCTGAGCAACCTTGCAATAGCAATGATCGTGCTCCAACACCCGCAGCTACTCGAGCATTTTCCATTCCTTCGTCAATCATTTCCAGCTCATTAAATCCAAAGCCTTCTCGTCCCAAACCAATAACAGCAACTGATCGAAATTCTTAATCAATATTATTAACAACTTTCTCTTTACCCAACTGACCGCAGATATTGCATTCCTTGATTAATTCAGACACCTTTCCCTGCACACGATCATCAAATTTTTCTCCACTTGTGGTCAGTTTGGGATCTTTATTGCCTTCTTTTTCGAAAACACCAATTACAAGGCCTTTCGTTACTCGAGGATCTTCGCTTCCATAGTACCGTATAATTTTATTATTTGCACTTTTCAATCTCTTAAGAGATCTTGTAAAAGATTTTCCAAATCGTAATGGAAACATTGTTTTTCTTTTGCTTGATTTTTAGTATATATACATATATATGGTTTATATTTGTGTAAATTTTTTAGACCCAGCGAGTCTCCTTATGCTTCACCTATAGTATTGGCAAAGAAAAGGAATGGAACGTTGCGTATGTGTATTGATTATCGCGCTTTAAATAAGATTACGTTGGGAGATAATTTTCCGTTGCCACTAATAGAGGATTGTCTTGAATATTTGGGAGATAAGTGTTACTTTAGTACATTAGATCTTTAGGACGGTTTTCATCAGGTTCGCGTTCACGAGGAGTCAATACCGTATACGGCATTTGTAACACCTTTTGGTCAATATGAATATTGTTACATGCCCTTTGGTTTGAAAAACGCCCCTGCGGTATTTCAAAGATTTATGGGTCTGGTACTGAAGGACTTGGTGGATAGCGGTAGGATTGTGGTGTATATGGATGACATAATGGTAGCAACTAAGACTTTGGACGAACATATGAAGATTATACGTGAGGTTTTACTATTATTAGGAAAGTATGAATTGAAATTGAATCTAGCGAAATGCAAGTTTGGTTATCGGGAACTTGACTATTTAGGTTATCGTGTAAACGAGAAGGGGATTCAACCGAATAATGACCACATGAGGGCAATTCAGAACTACCCGATTCCTACAAATAATAAAGACATACAGCGGTGTTTGGGGTTATTCTCTTATTTCCGAGGTTTTGTACAGAATTTTTCAAGAATAGCTAAGCCACTTACCGACCTTAACAAGAAGGATAGTACTTTTAAATGGACGGACTCTTGTACTGAGGCATTTACTTATGAACTATATTACATATGCTAGCTCGCGTGGTTTTGGCTCGGTACTTTTACAGAAGCAGGAGGTAGGGAAGTTCCACCCCGTAGCTTATCATTCACAAACAGTTTCCGATGCTGAGTCGAGGTATAATAGTTTCGAGCTGGAGATTCTTGCTATTGTATATGCATTAAGGAGGTTTAGAATGTTTTTAGAGGGCATCAAGTTTACTATAGTTACCAATTGTAACTCATTGGCCCTCACTCTAAGTAAGAAAGTTATAAACAACCGTATGCGAGATGGGCCCTAGAGCTAGAGAACTATGATTACGACATACGACACAGGAAAGGTGAGATGATGGCCCATGTAGACGCCTTGAGTCGGGAGCCGGTCGCTGTAATTGTTGATGGGTCTGATGTTGACTTGAATATTCAGGTTGTTCAGAGTCGGGATGAAAGGTCGGGTCTACAAGGTCAGAGCCAGTTGTGTGTACCTGCTGAAATGGAAGAGAACATAATGAGATTAGTACACGAAAATTTCGGCCATATAGGA
Organism: Linnaemya tessellans; assembly: GCA_951800035.1. Lineage (NCBI taxonomy): Eukaryota > Metazoa > Arthropoda > Insecta > Diptera > Tachinidae > Linnaemya > Linnaemya tessellans. Next base: position 673,619 of record OX637538.1, read on the forward strand.
ATTGATAAATGTCAAAATCAAATTCAAAAGCATTACTGGTTTACTAATATGAGAGAGAAGTTGAAGAAATTCACACGTAATTGCTTAAAATGTATCTATTACTCCGAACCGAATAGCAGTCGTAAGCGCAACTTATACAATATTGAAAAGAAACCGGTCCCATTTGACACTTTGCACATTGACCATTTTGGTCCGCTGCCTGCAATTAATTCGAAGCGAAAGCATGTACTAGTGGTTATAGATTCTTTTACAAAGTTTGTAAAGCTGTACGCGGACTTTCCAAATATTTTGAAAACTATAGTAGGCCTAGACGTATAATTTCTAATCGGGGTACTTGTTTTACATCAACTGAGTTTGCTAGTTTTCTGCCGGAGCGTAATATTTCTCATGTAAAAGTATCAGTGGCTTCGCCACGGTCAAACGGCCAAGTTGAACGGGTTAATCGAGATTTGAGAGCTTTGTTAGCAAAGTTGACAGAGAAGCTTGACCATTCGGATTGGGTGTCGAAATTGGCTCAGGTGGAATTCGCCATAAATAATTCTCCTCATTGTACAACGGGGCAAACTCCGAGTGTGACGCTATTTGGGGTTGAACAACGGGGAAAAATTTTGGATGAGATCACCGAACATTTGGGTATAAGGTCTGAAAGGGACAGCGTGGATTTAGGTGCAGTAAGGGCAGCCGCAGCGGTTGCGATTCAAATTTCTCAGATATATAATAAAACCTATTTTGATAAACATCATAGGGCTCCCGTGATATTTGACGTAGGTGACTGGGTAGTTATGAAAAATTTTGATACTACGACAGGTGTCAACAAGAAACTTATCCCAAAGTACCGGGGACCCTATATGGTTCGGAGGTGTGTAGGTAGTGATCGTTATGAAATAAGCAATGTAGATAATTATCAGGTAACACAGATACCTTACCACGATATAGTGGACTCGTCGCGTCTAAAGAGATGGCTGACCCCCAACCAAAAAGAGGGGAAGAGTCTGTCGAAATACAAAGGCGATGCTGAAAAATGTGTCCATCACGAGCTCTTGCATGACAATGTTGAATATGAGTCCTCTGATAGTGGAGGGATGGAATGAGGTTATGGCTAGCTACAATTGAGGTCAATTGTTCTGTCAGGTTCGTCGAAATTGTAATATTTTGTATATAGCAACCTTAGTTTAAGAATAATTTTTACTTCAATCCATCCGAAAAAACTATATAATTAATTAATTGTTATTTGAATTTGTAATGAAATATACGTCGAAAAATAAATAACTTATATAAAATATATTGGAAATAAAAAGTCATTGGAAACCAATTTGAGTCGTCGTTTTAAAATTGAAAACAATTTGAGTCGTCGTTTTAAAATTCAGGTGTGGGGTCTACACGTAATCTCTTCAACAGTACACATTTTTAGAGGAAATGGACATGCGACTAACAAGGCAACAGATCGTGGTGGAGGGTCTTCTTGAAAAAGGTATAGAATTTCCACCAATGGCTACGATAGCACAACTACGAACGATTCATGAGCAATTACATATCAGTCAGCATGCTGACAATATATGCGAGGGACAAATTCCTGATGCAGCTATGACAACCACGGGAGTTTCTGTGACCGCACCGTTGCTATTGCCTGTAATTTCTGCTTATCCCCTCTGGTGCATAATCTTGGCACCGTGAATATGCTGCCACGTGTAATGGATAGATCTGCTGTTTCTGCAGGGCAATCTATAGCAACTATAATGTATCATGTTGCACCTTTAGTTCACACTTCTAGTTCAGCATCCACGGGCGTGGGAAGTTTTATTCCATATAATGCAGGCACAACTTATACGACTTTCATTGATTCGATAGAATCAGAAACAAGCAAAATTTTCGCATTTGGAGCACAGAAAACCCGCACGCATACATTGAAAAGCCGATGCACCCAAAACGATTCACTGTTTGGTGCGGATTTTGGTCCAGAGGCATAATTCGGCCATTTTTCTTCGAAAATTAGCAAGGAGTGGCCGTTACAGTCAATGGCGATCGTTATCGGGTGATGCAGCCATTTGAATTAAATTATTTTCCATTATTAACCGGAAGGATTGTACTTGTACATAAAAAAGAAATTTGAGAATACATTCAGTAGTTTTTTATAGCATTTTCAAAAAAAAAAAAACTTATTTGGCGGACCCTCTATTTGATAACATAAAAGGCATTGTGCATTTCCAAAAGCATTGTTTTTAACAAAATAATCTTTTAATTACATTGCAAGCTCACATGTGTACTCGCCAAAATCTGTTGAACGGCTAAAGTAAAGAGCATAAGAAATAAGAGGCGTTACTTATAAACAATTGTTTGATGAAAAGTCCATCGCAGATTTACTGTAATCTAATTATTACTTCAAGTTTATAATACAAAAGTAGGCTTATTATTTTCAACTATAAAAAATATTAAATTATATATGTTTAAAATATATTTGCATTTATTAAAATAATATTCATTTAAATCAAAGGAATTAGGTAAAAAAATTTTGTGTATAAATAATATTATAAAATAATTTAATATAAAACATTTTTAATAGATCCTGAAGATGAACCGAGAATTGTCCATGGTTCCTGTATGAACCCAACGTGTACCTTACCTTTGAGATGAATGATGTACGATTATCTCTTTTCTTTTGGGGCCACTTCATCTTTTTTGGCGCCACTTCATCTTTTTCTCAGTTGGGCCTACTGACCAGCCAATGAGGGTCTTCCCAACTTTGAAATATATGGCCGAGGTGGCAAAGAATGCCTTCCCTTTTTGTTCTTCGAGGTAAGTTATGGACGCTTTGTTGAGAACCACCACGATCAAGGTGCCCTCCTCCGCCTCCTCATGTTGGAAGAGTTTAAATATCTCATTGCAATTAATCATGGTTTAATTTTCGTATCTGTTACAATTCTTTCGGGGTTCTTCCACAGCTTTGAGAAGATCATCAACACTATTATTTGTTAAAAATAACACAATGCAATTTTCTTGGATATATGGAAATTTTATAATTTTGTAGAAAATTTTTAACACATTTTAACGTTTTCATTTACATCAGTAAGAAAGAATCATAATGCCCTCTTAATAACATTTTCTCTAACCTTTTAAATATTTGATGACATAAAAGGCATTGTACATTTCCAAAAGCAGTGTTTATCATAAAATAATATATTAATTTCATTGCATTAACCACTGTAGTTGGAAAAAATCGCTAAGCGACAAACTCACATGTTCACTCGCCAAAGCCTGTTGAACAACTAAACTTAAGAGCATAAGAAAAAAGACGCGTTACTTATAAACAATTGTTTGATGAAAGGTCCATCGCTGATTTACTGTAATCTAATAATTACTTAAAATTTATAATTTTTTTTTATATAGAAGTAAGTATGCTTATAATTTTCAATCATAAAAAAAATATCTATATACATATGTTTAATGTTGATTTATTTTTATTGACCTTACCAGTTTATTGTAATATTTATCAAGATTGTGGTCGTTTTTTATAATATATTATTTCTTATAACTTTTATTCGATATTTCGTTAAAAATTAAAATTATTAAAATTTTTTTAGAAAAATGGTTTTAAAACATGGCATGCAATATTATTCAAAATATTTGTTTTTCATATACAATAACATAAATAATTTTTTCAACATTAACAATTTATAGCAAAATACAGTTTTTTAAACATAAACAACTTATGGTATAAATTTAGGCGCATATAATAAATTTTTTTTTATATAAAACATAAACGTACATAAAGGAATATACATTTGTTTATATACAAATGCACATACACATATGCATACTTACATACATATATCCGTACGAACACACACATACACATATATATATATATATATATATATATATATATATATATATATATATATATTTGTTGGTTTAGTTTTGTATGAGTTGCAAGCCTATGTTCTTGTTCTGTTGTTATTTTTGAAAATTGTCGCTTAAAGCTTCAACATATTTATTTTTATATGATATAATTTATTTGCTTGATTTGTTCATTTTATTATCAGTCTGTGAATTGCCTAAATGTTTATTTGTCCCTTGATCATTTACAAGTATATTATGTATTTGTATTCCCTTTTTTGCCTATTTGTTTACGTGTAAATGATCAATTCCTTTTTGTGTGGTCATTCTACTGCAGTGGTTTTGTCTCGTTAAGTTGGCCCGTTATTTAAAAGGTTGTTTCTTGTACATAAAGAATTTTAGCTCAACTTAATTTATTTTAAAGACAAAATTTAGTTTGTAAGGAAAAGCACTGCGGTGAGTACTTAAAGTACTTTGTATTTTTTAAATATTTTAATCAAATGTTTTTTGTATAGAAATAAACGCTTCACACCATTTTATAACTTTGGTCTTGTTATTTTTGGTGTTGTTAAATTCGCTCCTTATAAACAACAGTCACCGCCAGTGACGACAAATTTTATTTCGCAGCTTTTGTGCGGAAAATCTTGTGGTTCCTTGCCTGCCGGAACAATTGGTTCTCTGCCTAAGAGACAAATTTTATTTCGCAGCTTTTGTGCGGAAAATCTTGTGGTTCCTTGCCTGCCGGAACAATTGGTTCTCTGCCTAAGAGACAAATTTTATTTCGCAGCTTTTGTGCGGAAAATCTTGTGGTTCCTTGCCTGCCGGAACAATTGGTTCTCTGCCTAAGAGACAAATTTTATTTCGCAGCTTTTGTGCGGAAAATCTTGTGGTTCCTTGCCTGCCGGAACAATTGGTTCTCTGCCTAAGAGACAAATTTTATTTCGCAGCTTTTGTGCGGAAAATCTTGTGGTTCCTTGCCTGCCGGAACAATTGGTTCTCTGCCTAAGAGAAAAATTTTATTTCGCAGCTTTGTGCGGAAAATCTTGTGGTTCCTTGCCTGCCGGAACAATTGGTTCTCTGCCTAAGAGATAAATTTTATTTCGCAACTTTTGTGCGAAAAATATTGTAGTTCCAAGCTGCCGGAACATTGGTGATATTTTGAAAAAATTTATTGTGGTCCCTTGCCTGCCGGGACAATTGGTTCTCTGTCTAAGAGAAAATACATTTTTGGTGAAGAGGTTCCTCGCCTGTGGGAACAAGAAATATTTCAACGTTTGCAGAAATATTTGTGCTTCATTCTGCCAGCTGAATACAATATTTTTGGAAATTTTTATAAAAGTGGTCCCTCGTCTGCCGGGACATATTTAAAATAATTTGTGGTGTCTTAAGTGTGTTCCTTCGTTTTTTGTGTGTTCTCACTTAAGCAATTAATTTGAAAAAAAATTTTGGAGTTCACCATGCAACGATCGCCCGTAAGAAAAAGCCCTCGATTGCAGTCAGCATTAAATCAAAATAATAATGGTCCACCATCTGCCGCTGGAGCTCCATTGTTGCCCACCAGTTCCTCTGCCGCCGGAACAACAATGTCGTTGCCAGTAGTTCCTTCTACATCTGGTGTCACAAATACAAACGTAAGTACTGCCAATGCAGGTGAACAAAATAAGTCCATCCCTGCCGCTGCCGGTGTGCTGATAGGTTCCACCGCCGTTGGAACATCAGGTACCATAGCCACCACTTTCACTGCCGCTCCCATCATGGCTACCAGCACCTTTCAGCATAATCAACAAAATCCAGGTATTCATTTGGAAAACTTGCAAAGCCAAATCAATACGCTCCAGGCTCAGTTGCTGGCTGCCCAGGAAGTATTGTCCAACGCCCTCAATGCCAATTCGTCTTCATCCATTGAAATGCCCCAGCCATCCAATATGGCGCCACCAGCCACAGGTCCCACTGATGCCAACGTTGGCAACTCTGCCTCAGCCAACGTCGACTGCGCTGGTCGTCGCACGCCATTTTCTTGTGTTAGCTGCAATGCAAATAATTCTGGTTTTTATGCAAGCCAACCGCCATTAGTACAAATGTTCCCGCCTAATAGTCTTGTGTCTCAAAATGGTAGTTCGATGGCAGTGCATAGAAAAATTTACGATTTACCAGAGTTTAGTGGCATACCTGAGGATTGGCCCATGTTTTCAACAGCTTTTAACAATTCCACTGCCGTCTACAACTATAATAATTTTGAGAATTGTGTTCGCCTCCAAAAGGCATTAAAGGGTGATGCACGTGAAAGTGTTAAATCTTTGCTCATACATCCGGATAATGTGAATGTGGTGATGAAACAACTACGCTTTCGATATGGTCGTCCAGAAATGCTTATTCGTTGTCAATTGCAACAAGTGAAAGAAATTCAGCCCATTGGTGAAAGTGCTATCGACAGGCTTGTGCCGTTTGCTGTTAAGGTGCAGAATCTTGCCGCCTTTTTGGAATCTGCTAATGGACAACAGCATTTGGCTAATCCTACACTAATGGACGAACTAGTTGGCAAGCTTCCCTTGAGTAAGAGAATGGAGTGGGCCCGATATGCCTCAACAATTAAGCCTTATCCAACTGTTCTGAATTTTAACAATTGGCTCAAAGATGTTGCTGATTTGGTACAAACTATTCAAGGGGCGAGTGGTAATCGAAATTATAGTGAACCAAAAAGAAAAGTTGTCCTCCATGCCGTCGAGGGTCAACGCAAACAAGAATGCCCTATGTGCCAGGGTAACCACAAATTGTTTGAGTGCAAAAAATTTAGTTCATTGAGCGTGCCTAATAGATGGACTAATGTGAAAAAATTTAGGTTATGTTTTTCTTGCCTTGGCTCGGGGCATCCTAGTAGGAGTTGCCGTAACCGAAAAGAGTGTCCCATTGATGGTTGCCTAAGAAAACATAACAAATTATTACATGATGGTCAAAGTAATAATGGTGAAAATAATTCTGTGTCAAATGAGTTGGGAGCTTCAGGTGGTTCAACAAATTTAAGTGCGTCCGTTCTAAGCTGTGTGTCCCGTGCTGCAGATAAAAGTGTGCTGCTATTTCGAGTTGTGCCAATTATACTTTATGGTCCTAGTAACAAGGTTGAAACTTATGCGTTGTTGGATGAAGGTTCTTCTGTTACTATGGTGGACAGCTCCTTGGTGAGGCAACTGGGCCTCCGGGGGCAACAAAGTAAATTGAATTTACACTGGTACGCTGGGAAGGCATCTGAGGAAATGGCATCTGTGGTAGATCTGCACGTAAGTGGGATTGGCAAGAAAAGGAAGTATGCTCTAAAAAATGTTTATGGTGTCTCAAATTTGAAATTGCCGGCTCAAAGTTTTAATATGGACTTAAGTGCTCATCCTGGTTTACCTATTAAAACTTACAATGGTGTTGCCCCTAAGGTCCTGATTGGATTGGATCACTGCCATCTTGGTCTTCCTGATGAAATTGTGCCATTAGAAGAAAGTCAAATTATGAAGGAATCTACAGTGAAGGTTGAAGGGAGATTCCAAACTCGGCTTTTGTGGTGCGCTGATGATATTGTCCTGCCTGACAGTTATTCCATGGCTTTAAATAGACTCAATGGTATTGAAAGGAAGATGAAGAGGATTCCTGAATTTGGTGATGCCTATAAGTCCATCATGAAGGGTTATGTATCCAAGGGGTATATACGAAAATTGTTGCCCAATGAAGCTTCTGGTGTTTGCCCTAGGACTTGGTATCTTCCTCATTTTGGAGTGGTCAACCCAAATAAGCCCGGAAAGCTTCGTCTAATTTTTGATGCTGCTGCAACCGTTGAAGGTGTCTCGCTGAATTCCATGCTGTTGAAGGGTCCTCAAGAATATAAGCCTTTGCCGTCAATTTTGTTCAACTTTCGTGTTGGTGCTGTTGCAGTTTGTGGGGACATTAAAGAGATGTTTCACCAAGTCCTTGTTTCTCCTGAAGATAGGTGTTCCCAACGGTTCCTTTGGCGTGAAAATGACACGAAGCCACCCGATACTTACGAGATGCTTGTGATGACATTTGGGGCTGCTTGTTCGCCCTGCGTAGCCCATTATGTTAAAGAAACCAACGCTTTGAGCTATCGTGAAGAATATCCTCGTGCGGTGAAGTCTATAGTGGATCATCATTATGTAGATGACTTTGTCGACAGCTTTCCAACTACTGAAAGAGCTATTGAGGTTGCCCAACAAGTTCGTGACATCCATAAGTCTGCCGGATTCGAGCTACGAAACTTTTCATCCAATTCGACGGAAGTAATTGTGGCTCTTAAAGGTACAGTGGAGAAGCCGGTGAACTTTTCCAGCGATATCAAGGAGCTGCAATCAGAAAAGGTCTTAGGTATGTACTGGCAACCTAAAGATGATACTTTCAGGTTTGAGCTAAAGTTCCACAACGTGAATGCTGATGTCATAGAAGGTCTGAGGTCCCCAACAAAACGTGAGTTACTAAGTGTGGTCATGTCTGTCTTCGATCCACTTGGTTTTTTGAGCAATTTTATGGTCACAGCTAAATTGTTGATGCGTGAAGTATGGAGACATGATATCCGATGGGATGACGCTTTGCCCGATGAAATGTATGACGTGTGGAATAATTGGCGCCAAGAGCTCAAATATGTTGTTAACCTAAAAGTGCCTCGATATTATTTTGGAAATGGCGATCCTACTCGATTGGAGCTACATGTTTTTGCCGATGCTAGTGAGGATGCATTTGGTGCCGTGTCATATTGGAGGTCCATAAATGCTGATGGAAAAATTAAAGTATCCCTCGTAGCTGCAAAAACTAGATGTGCCCCTCTAAAAGCGATGAGTATCCCCAGGCTCGAACTTCAGGCTGCTGTTTTGGGCACTCGATTAATGAATACGATTTTGATGGAGCATTCCATGAAGGTGTCTCGAACCATCTGTTGGAGCGATTCCACGACAGTTATCAATTGGATTGGCTCAGGAAACCGTAGATACAAGCCCTTTGTTGCTCATCGAATCACAGAAATTTTAGATTCCACTAGCCCAGCAGATTGGAGATGGCTGCCAACCAATCTGAATGTTGCTGATGAAACCACGAGGATGAAGTCTCAAGTCATCTTTTCAAATGAATCCAGCTGGTTTAGTGGCCCTAGTTTCCTTTATGATGATGAAGATAAGTGGCCTAAATCTGTCAACATTGATCCAACTAGCTTTGATACTGAGGAGCTACGTCCAAAATTTGCCTTACTGATTAATATTTCGCCTCTTATTGAATTCAGCAGATTTTCGTCCTATTTGAAACTGAAACGTACCGTTGCCTGGGTCTTACCTTTTATAAATCGATGCCAAAAGAAAGGGATACCAGAAGGAAGGACTGGTTTGACAGCTGCTGAACTAAAAACTGCGGAAATGTATCTCTGCCGCCAAGCCCAACGAGATAGATTTAATGCCGAAATAGAAAATTTAAAATCTGAAGAAATTTTGCCAAAAGGTAGTGAATTGTTTATGTTGGCTCCATATTTGGATGAAAATTCACTACTTCGAGTTTATGGCCGTGTGGACGCAGCTAGTTGGTTACCCATGGAAATAAGACATCCGATTATATTGCCTTCATCTCATCCCGTTACCGAGTTGTTTGTGGCCCATGTACACTGCAAGATGAAGCACCAGAATTTCGAAGCAACGATATGTGAAATCAGAAGATCATTTTGGATTCCCCGCCTTAGAAAAATTTTGCGTAGGTGTGTTTCTAAATGTTTCATTTGCAGGTTTCGTAGTACATTGCCGGTGCCACCACTTATGGGTTCTTTGCCAGAAGACAGATTGACGCCATATATTCGGCCCTTTACATACACTGGTCTGGATTATTTCGGGCCACTAACTATAACCATTGGTCGACGCCATGAAAAGAGATGGGTTGCTCTATTTACCTGCCTAACCGTCAGAGCCATCCATCTGGAAGTTGCCTTTGACTTGTCCACAGATGCGTGCATTCTTGCCATACGCAATTTTATAAACCGGCGTGGCGTGCCTACAAGACTCAGAAGCGACAATGGTAAAAATTTTGTTGGTGCTGACCAAGTCGCTAAGAGGTTTAACGAAGTGTTTGATGTGACCCGAATTGAAGATGAACTGTCATCGAATGGTATTGACTGGCAATTCAATTGTCCGCATAATCCTGCAGAAGGTGGTATATGGGAACGTATGGTCCAGTGCGTCAAACGTGTGCTACAGTCAACTTTGAAAGAGTCTGCCCCTCGTGAACACACACTGCAGAGTTTCCTGATTGAGGCAGAAAATATTGTGAACTCTCGTCCCTTGACACACTTGCCGTTGAGCCACGAAGACGAGGAACCCCTAACGCCTAACCATTTTTTGCTTGGTTGCCCAAATACAGCCCAAACTCCTGCCGGAGCCCCAGAAGAAAGGCCTATTTTATTGAGAAAGCAGTGGTGCATCTCCCGCCAATTACGTGACCACTTTTGGAATCGCTGGATCCAAGAATATTTGCCCACATTGACAAGACGTTCCAAATGGTGCCAACGTACAAAGCCCATTGCCGTTGGTGATCTGGTTCTCATTTGTGATCCGTCAGTGTCTCGAAGAGATTGGAGACGTGGTAGAGTAGAAGAGGTCTACAAGGGCAAAGATGGTGTTATTCGTCGCGCTGATATCCGTACTAGCACTGGTGTCTTAATGCGCCCTGTTTCTAAACTTGCCGTCCTTGATCTGGAGTAGTGAATCGTGGCCGATCCACGGGGGTGGGGATGTCGCTTAAAGCTTCAACATATTTATTTTTATATGATATAATTTATTTGCTTGATTTGTTCATTTTATTATCAGTCTGTGAATTGCCTAAATGTTTATTTGTCCCTTGATCATTTACAAGTATATTATGTATTTGTATTCCCTTTTTTGCCTATTTGTTTACGTGTAAATGATCAATTCCTTTTTGTGTGGTCATTCTACTGCAGTGGTTTTGTCTCGTTAAGTTGGCCCGTTATTTAAAAGGTTGTTTCTTGTACATAAAGAATTTTAGCTCAACTTAATTTATTTTAAAGACAAAATTTAGTTTGTAAGGAAAAGCACTGCGGTGAGTACTTAAAGTACTTTGTATTTTTTAAATATTTTAATCAAATGTTTTTTGTATAGAAATAAACGCTTCACACCATTTTATAACTTTGGTCTTGTTATTTTTGGTGTTGTTAAATTCGCTCCTTATAAACAACAGTCACCGCCAGTGACGACAAAAATAGTTAGTAATTTACAAGTTGTGAATTCTCAGATGGTTTTCGGAAGTATATGCATAAGATAAGAGGTTTTTAGCTTTTCAAAACTGTGGTTAAAGTCTACTGACGATTTGGTAAAGCACCAATGAAATGCATATAGACATTGCTTAACCACCAACAAATAAATTTCATTTATGTATTACATATATATATATATATATATATATGTATATACACGTACACACATACATACATATATACACACACACATGTATATATATATATATATATATATATATATATATACATATATATATATATATATATATATATATATATATACATATATATATATATATATATATATATATATATATATATATATACATATATATATATATATATATATATATATATATATATATATATACATGTGGGTGTGTATATGTGTGTATGTTTGTATGTGTGTACGTGTATATATACATATATATATATATATATATATATATATATATATATTTTTAATTACACAACATTAAAAGAATTGTAGTTTGCACATCGGTTTTCATTATATTATTAAAATTTATAATAATTATACATTTTAGATTTAGTATGTTTTAATATTTAAAAATTGTATTAATTTAAACTATTTACAGATTTTAAAGTTAGTATTTTTTAATATTTAAAATTTTTGATTTATGTTGTTAAAAAAATTTTGTATATACTAATTGAAAAGAAAATTTTTGACAAAACTAAATAATTTCCTGAAGAAGCTCACCGATGATTAGCGAAATATCGAATATCAAATATTAATATAAATTAACCTCAAGACTCAAACAAATATATTATTTATTAAAGAAAAAAGGTTAAAAAAATTAGACAAAAGAATTATATATATATATATATATATATATATATATATATATATATATGTGTGTGTGTGTGTGTTCGTATGGATATATGTATGTACGTATGTATATTTGCATGTGCTATTGTATATAAACATATGTATGTTCTTTTATGTACGTTTATGTTATATATAAAAAAAAATTTATTATATGCAACTAAATTTATACCATAAGTTCTTTATGTTATACATATATAAAAAATAATTTTCTTATAAAAATTTTATTATAATTTTTTAATGTTGAAAAAAAATTGTATTTCACTATAAGTTGTTTATGTTTAAAAAACTGTATTTTGCTATAAATTGTTAATGTTGAAAAAATTATTTATTATGAAATCTTTTTATTTGACACATTGTTGTCACAATACTACTTGGTTAAGCACCAACAAATAAATTTCATTTAAAAATTATTTATGTTATTGTATATGAAAAGCAAATATTTTGAATAATATTGCATACCATGTTTTAAAACCATTTTTCTAAAAAAAAATTTAATAATTTTAATTTTTAACGAAATGTCGAATAAAAGTTATAAGAAATAAAATATTATAAAAAACGACCACAATCTTGATAAATATTACAATAAACTGATAAGGTCAATAAAAATAAATCAACATTAAACATATATAGATATTTTTTTTTATGATTGAAAGTTATAAGCATACTTACTTCTATATAAAAAAAAAATTATAAATTTTAAGTAATTATTAGATTACAGTAAATCAGCGATGGACCTTTCATCAAACAATTGTTTATAAGTAACGCGTCTTTTTTCTTATGCTCTTAAGTTTAGTTGTTCAACAGACTTTGGCGAGTGAACATGTGAGTTTGTCGCTTAGCGATTTTTTCCAACTACAGTGGTTAATGCAATGAAATTAATATATTATTTTATGATAAACACTGCTTTTGGAAATGTACAATGCCTTTTATGTCATCAAATATTTAAAAGGTTAGAGAAAATGTTATTAAGAGGGCATTATTATTCTTTCTTACTGATGTAAATGAAAACGTTAAAATGTGTTAAAAATTTTCTACAAAATTATAAAATTTCCATATATCCAAGAAAATTGCATTGTGTTATTTTTAACAAATAATAGTTTTGATGATCTTCTCAAAGCTGTGGAAGAACCCCGAAAGAATTGTAACAGATACGAAAATTAAACCATGATTAATTGCAATGAGATATTTAAACTCTTCCAACGTGAGGAGGCGGAGGAGGGCACCTTGATCGTGGTGGTTCTCAACAAAGCGTCCATAACTTACCTCGAAGAACAAAAAGGGAAGGCATTCTTTGCCACCTCGGCCATATATTTCAAAGTTGGGAAGACCCTCATTGGCTGGTCAGTAGGCCCAACTGAGAAAAAGATGAAGTGGGGCCAAAAAAGATGAAGTGGCCCCAAAAGAAAAGAGATAATCGTACATCATTCATCTCAAAGGTAAGGTACACGTTGGGTTCATACAGGAACCATGGACAATTCTCGGTTCATCTTCAGGATCTATTAAAAATGTTTTATATTAAATTATTTTATAATATTATTTATACACAAAATTTTTTTACCTAATTCCTTTGATTTAAATGAATATTATTTTAATAAATGCAAATATATTTTAAACATATATAATTTAATATTTTTTATAGTTGAAAATAATAAGCCTACTTTTGTATTATAAACTTGAAGTAATAATTAGATTACAGTAAATCTGCGATGGACTTTTCATCAAACAATTGTTTATAAGTAACGCCTCTTATTTCTTATGCTCTTTACTTTAGTCGTTCAACAGACTTTGGCGAGTACACCTGTGAGCTTGCAATGTAATTAAAAGATTATTTTGTTAAAAACAATGCTTTTGGAAATGCACAATGCCTTTTATGTTATCAAATAGAGGGTCCGCCAAATAAGTTTTTTTCTTGAAAATGCTATAAAAAACTACTGAATGTATTCTCAAATTTCTTTTTTATGTACAAGTACAATCCTTCCGGTTAATAATGGAAAATAATTTAATTCAAATGGCTGCATCTCCCGATAACGATCGCCATTGACTGTAACGGCCACTCCTTACTAATTTTCGAAGAAAAATGGCCCAATTATGCCTCTGGACCAAAATCCGCACCAAACAGTGAATCGTTTTGGGTGCATCGGCTTTTCAATGTATGCGTGCGGGTTTTCTGTGCTCCAAATGCGAAAATTTTGCTTGTTTCTGATTCTATCGAATCAATGACAGTCGTATAAGTTGTGCCTGCATTATATGGAATAAAACTTCCCACGCCCGTGGATGCTGAACTAGAAGTGTGAACTGAAGGTGCAACATGATACATTGTAGTTGCTATAGATTGCCCTGCAGAAACAGCAGATCTATCCCTTACACGTGGCAGCATATTCACGGTGCCAAGATTATGCACCAGAGGGGATGAAGCAGAAATATCAGGCAATAGCAAAGGTGCGCTCACACAAAACTCCCGTGGTTGTCATAGCTGCATCAGGAATTTGTCCCTCGCATATATTGTCAGCATGCTGACTGATATGTAATTGCTCATGAATCGTTCGTAGTTGTGCTATCGTAGCCATTGGTGGAAATTCTATACCTTTTTCAAGATGACCCTCCACGATCTGTTGCCTTGTTAGTCGCATGTCCATTTCCTCTAAAAATGTGTACTGTTCAAGAGATTACGTGTAGACCCCACACCTGAATTTTAAAACGACGACTCAAATTGTTTTCAATTTTAAAACGACGACTCAAATTGTTTTCCAATGACTTTTTATTTCCAATATATTTTATATAAGTTATTTATTTTTCGACGTATATTTCATTACAAATTCAAATAACAATTATTTAATTATATAGTTTTTTCGGATGGATTGAAGTAAACATTATTCTTAAACTAAGGTTGCTATATACAAAATATTACAATTTCGACCAACCTGACAGAACAATTGACCTCAATTGTAGCTAGCCATAACCTCAATCCATCCCTCCACTATCAGAGGATTCATATTCAACATTGTCATGCAAGAGCTCGTGATGGACACATTTTTCAGCATCGCCTTTGTATTTCGACAGACTCTTCCCCTCTTTTTGGTTGGGGGTCAGCCATCTCTTTAGACGCGTCGAGTCCACTATACCGTGGTAAGGTATCTGTGTTACCTGATAATTATCTACATTGCTTATTTCATAACGATCACTACCTACACACCTCCGAACCATATAGGGTCCCCGGTACTTTGGGATAAGTTTCTTGTTGACACCTGTCGTAGTATCAAAATTTTTCATAACTACCCAGTCAACTACGTCAAATATCACGGGAGCCCTATGATGTTTATAAAAATAGTTTTTATTATATATCTGAGAAATTTGAATCGCAACCGCTGCGGCTGCCCTTACTGCACCTAAATCCACGCTCTCCCTTTCAAACCTTATACCCAAATGTTCGGTGATCTCATCCAAAATTTTTCCCCGTTGTTCAACCCCCAAATAGCGTCACACTCGGAGTTTGCCCCGTTGTACAATGAGGAGAATTATTTATGGCGAATTCCACCTGAGCCAATTTCGACACCCAATCCGAATGGTCAAGCTTCTCTGTCAACTTTGCTAACAAAGCTCTCAAATCACGATTAACCCGTTCAACTTGGCCGTTTGATACTTTTACATGAGAAATATTACGCTCCGCCAGAAAACTAGCAAACTCAGTTGATGTAAAACAAGTACCCCGATTAGAAATTATACGTCTAGGCCTACTATAGTTTTAAAAAAAATATTTGGAAAGGGCACAACAAGTTTCCTTAGTCCCTGGGGAATTAACCGCGTACAGCTTTACAAACTTTGTAAAAGAATCTATAACCACTAGTACATGCTTTCGCTTCGAATTAATTGCAGGCAGCGGCCCAAAATGGTCAATGTGCAAAGTGTCAAATGGGACCGGTTTCTTTTCAATATTGTATAAGTTGCGCTTACGACTGCTATTCGGTTCGGAGTAATAGATACATTTTAAGCAATTACGTGTGAATTTCTACAACTTCTCTCTCATATTAGTAAACCAGTAATGCTTTTGAATTTGATTTTGACATTTATCAATTCCTATATGGCCGAAATTTTCGTGTACTAATCTCATTATGTTCTCTTCCATTTCAGCAGGTACACACAACTGGCTCTGACCTTGTAGACCCGACCTTTCATCCCGACTCTGAACAACCTGAATATTCAAGTCAACATCAGACCCATCAACAATTACAGCGACCGGCTCCCGACTCAAGGCGTCTACATGGGCCATCATCTCACCTTTCCTGTGTCGTATGTCGTAATCATAGTTCTCTAGCTCTAGGGCCCATCTCGCATACGGTTGTTTATAACTTTCTTACTTAGAGTGAGGGCCAATGAGTTACAATCGGTAACTATAGTAAAGTTGATGGCCTCTAAAAACATTCTAAACCTCCTTAATGCATATACAATAGCAAGAATCTCCAGCTCGAAACTATTATACCTCGACTCAGCATCGGAAACTGTTTTTGAATGAAAAGCTACGGGGTGGAACTTCCCATCCTCCTGCTTCTGTAAAAGTACCGAGCCAAAACCACGCGAGCTAGCATATGTAATATAGTTCAAAAGTAAATGCCTCAGTACAAGAGTCCGTCCATTTAAAAGTACTATTCTTCTTGGTAAGGTCGGTAAGTGGCTTAGCTATTCTTGAAAAATTCTGTACAAAACGTCGAAAATAAGAGAATAACCCCAAACACTCGGAAGCTGTTTTTGAATGATAAGCTACGGGGTGGAACTTCCCATCCTCCTGCTTCTGTAAAAGTACCGAGCCTAAACCACGCGAGCTAGCATCTGTATGTAGCTCAGTATCCCGGAAAGGACTTAACACTGATAGCACGGGAGGCCTAGTTAACATGTCTCTTAAATTATAAAATGCCTCAGTACAAGAGTCCGACCTTCTTGGTAAGGTCGGTAAGTGGCTAGCTATTCTTGAAAAATTCTGTACAAAACGTCGGAAATAAGAGAATAACCCCAAACACCGCTGTATGTCTTTATTATATGTAGGAATCGGGTAGTTCTGAATTGCCCTTATGTGGTCATTATTCGGTTGAATCTTCTTCTCGTTTACACGATAACCTAAATAGTCAAGTTCCCGATAACCAAACTTGCATTTCGCTAGATTCAATTTCAGTTCATACTTTCCTAATAATAGTAAAACCTCACGTATAATCTTCATATGTTCGTCCAAAGTCTTAGTTGCTACCATTATGTCATCCATATACACCACAATCCTACCGCTATCCACCAAGTCCTTCAGTACCAGACCCATAAATCTTTGAAATACCGCAGGGGCGTTTTTCAAACCAAAGGGCATGTAACAATATTCATATTGACCAAAAGGTGTTACAAATGCCGTATTGTAATGTGCGCAAAAAAAAGGACAGCGCAAACTTTCAATTGGAGCCGGCGCTTAAAAACGCCACTGGCTGGACTTGATACTTAGGCAGTTATTATGCCTTTTTGTTTTCAGCAGTTGAATGCTTAAGGAATTAAAATAGCCGATTTTAAGGCTGATAAGTAAGTTAATGTTTTTATTTTCGAAAAGTTTGTTTCTTATATACTAACTTAACGGTATACAAATTTGGTATATTTCCAACGACCCTTCCAATATTAACAGGTAGTTTTATTTGTTCTTACTTATAATATTGAATTGTTGTATTATAAAAAATAGGTAAAGTGAAGTAATATATTAGGGTAGTGTATATAATTACAAATAATATATATAAGTGTATTACATTATAAAATAATTAAAAATAAGTGTATTAAACATGAAATACACTACACCCTGCTCCTCAAGAAAAATTTTACAATTTTTGGAAATTCTAAAATTTTTTTTTTTTTTAGTGTTTAGATTTTAATATTATAAAATTTATTTGCTTTTATTTATTTTAATATTTTTTTATATTATTATTATGGTACTCTTTCAAGTTATTTTCTATGTCTAGAACAGTGTTTACTCCTTTTGTTTCTACAACTTTATAGGGACCGTTATATGGTGGTTGGTTTTTTTTTCGATTAAAGTTTCGAACAAGAACGAAGTCGCCTTTTTTCAAATTTAGGGGATTATTGTAAATACATTGTTCTACTCTTTTCTTTTTCGAGTTCTCAAGATGTTCTTTTGCTTTAACTAAAGAATATTTTAAACGCATTTTTAGTTCGTTTGCATAATTTTCTAGGTTGTAAATAGGTTTTGTATCCATAATATTATTATCTAACAGATTTGGCAATTTTCCATATATCAGTTCGTATGGCGTATAGGTCGTATCTACGTGTGGCGTCGTATTATACGCAAAGCAAAAGTATGGGATCCAATATTCCCATTCATCATTGTTACAAAAATTTAATAAAAACTCGTTGAGCACTCTGTGATTCCTCTCTACAGAGCCAAGTGTCTCGTGGTGATAGGGTGTGCTAAAGACCTGTTTTATTTTTAGCAGATTGCATATTTCAGACATTAGTGTTTTAAGAAATTCGGTACCTCTGTCCGATTTTAGTATTTTGAAGTGTCCATATATTAGGATGAAATTATTGACTATTGCCTTTGCGACTGTTCTCGCGTCTTTAGATTCGATAGGACACGCTACGATATATTTGGTTAGTTCGTCCTGCATTGTTAGTATGTACCTGAATTGATTTGAGTACCTAAGGGGACCTACTGTGTCTATTGAAATGGTTTCAAAGCTACTTCCTGGTGTGTCCGTAACGGTTAATTTTTCTTTTGTATTTCTTGTTTGCTTATTTATTTTACATTTTTCGCAATTGGAAACGTGTGCTTTCACCATTCTACTCATGTTCTTCCATATATACCTCTGTTTTAATTTCAGAGTTGTTTTTGTTATGCCTAAGTGACCACCTATAGTTGAATCGTGATACTTCGTAATTAAATCTTTTTGCTTTTCTTTGTCTGTTACGGTCGTTGGCGACCTGTATATTAGGATTTTTAAACTTTCATTCTTCTTTCTTTTAATATTATTAAAAATGTTTTTGAATTGCTCTATATCTATTGTTCTAAATATCATGTCATTGGCTTCTAAAGCAAGTTCCTGTACGTTTTGTGATAGCATAGTTGGTAGCAGTTTCTCCAAGGACAACTGTGTGTTCGGTGGATTATCGCCGCACCTTATTACTACCTCTAAACTAGAAACTATTAATCGAGGTTTTTTATATATATTGTTTACTTCAAATCTTAACTTTTTTACGTTTTTGACATCTGATGTCGACGTGCACTCCCAAATGAAATGTTCATTACACTTATCATTAGCACTACGGTTTCCATTGTTTGTGTGAGATTGTTTTTCAAGTACTTTCTTCATATTGCGTGTTATGACCAATATGTTATGTTGGTCAGTTTCGGTATTACGGGGGATTAGAGTTTTCAATGTATCTGTATCTATTTTTATTCTTGATAATGCATCAGCATTTGAATTCATTTTGCCCTTTTTGTACGATATTTCGAAATCATATTCGCTTAAGTCGAGTCTTATTCTAGTCATCTTGGACGATGGATTTTTGTATGTAAACAGTGACACCAATGGTCTGTGGTCTGTAACGACATAAAATTTTCTACCATATAGGTACGGACGGGAAAAGTTGATTGCCCAGTGAATGGCTAACAGTTCTTTTTCTACTACGGATTTGTTCACGTCATGCTTTGACAATGTCTTACTTGCGTAGGATATGGGTAAGTCTAATCCAATCTCTCCTTGTGAGAGGATTGCACCCAGAGCATCTCTTGTGACGATAAAAGGTTTTTGAAAATCAGGGTATTGTAGTATAGGGGGATTTAGTAATTTTGATTTTAGGGTTTCGAAAGATTGTTGACAATTTTCAGTCCACACGAATGGTTTGTCCTTTTTTAGTAACTGGTTTAAATCTCTTGCTATATCAGCGAAGTCTTTAACAAAGCGCCTATAATAATTGCAGAATGCGATGAATCTTCTGACTTCATCAGCATTTTGTGGTACAGGGTAATTTTTTATCACGCTATTTTTGTTTGGGTCAGTGCGTATACCTTTATTGGTTACGAGGTGACCTAAATAGACTACCTCAGTTTTTAAAAAACAACACTTACTTGTATTGAGTTTTAAATTGTATTGTTTTAAACGTTCAAAAACTTTTATTAAATTGCTGTGGTGATGCTTTATGCTGCATTCAAACACGATTATATCATCTACGTACAGAAAGGCTTCTGCGCTTAAGCCGCTTAATGCTATCGTCAGCATGCGCTGGAAACTGTTGGATGATATTTTGAGACCGAATGGTAACCTTGTAAACTGAAAATGACCATTTCTTGTTGAAAACGAAGTTAAAGGTCTCGAATCTTTGTCTAAACTAATCTGATGGAACGAACTGCTCATATCTAGAGTTGAAAAATATTTTGCTCTACCTAATTTGTCTAATACGTCTTCCAATCTTGGCAATGGGAACTTATCATTTACGATTTTTTGATTCAATTTTCTGAAATCTACGACTAGACGCCACTTCCGTTTGTCATCTGCTGACTTTTTGGGCACTACTAACAGTGGTGAGTTATAGGGGCTCACTGAGTGTTCAATTATTCCATCTTCCAATAGCTTGTTTACTTGTTCATTAATTTCTTCCATTTGCATTTCTGGCAATCTGTATGGTTTGATATATACTGGGGTATTATCTACTGTTTGTAGGTGTTGAGTATAAAAATTGTTTACCGTGAGCTGCTCACTTTCAATATGAAAAATTTCACTATATTTGGCTACAATATCCATTAACGACTGTTTTGCTGTCGGGTCAATTGATTCAATACTAAGATTTTTTAAGACTTTTGAAACACGATTTTTGGTGTGCCTATTTTTAATTGTTTTGTAGTTATATACTTCGTAATTATCTAGATCCCTTTTTTCTAGGTCCAAATTTTTTATTTTAATGTCGTCGTTCGTGGTGTTTAAGACTTTTATATGTTGTCTGCCTACTGCAGGTATTATACTATTAGCAACAAAAACTCCTGGTGCTATCTCTTTATTTAAAACAATGCTTTCTTTTTCTGTGTATATGTTTATTGGGACGATTGATTCTGAACGAGCAGGTATACTAATATCTGTGTTATATACGCATTTGGGTGTGATCGGTAGTATAAATTCTTTTTCTGTTACATTAAAGGTTATTGTATAGGTTTCAAATTCTATTTTGCATTTATATTTCTCTAGTATATCTCTTCCAATGATACCATCAGTGGGTATTGGAAAATCAGATGGTACAACATGAAATTCATGTGTTATATTATCATCATCAAAATGTAGATTTAAATTTGCTGTACCGATACTTTTGATTGTGTCTGAAGTGATACCACTTAGTGTTGAAACATTTCTAGTATCTATATTTTCAGTTTTGTGTTTTTTGCATATTGATACTTCGGCTCCTGTGTCGATCAAAAAATTTAAGTTTCCTTTTTTATTTCTAAAGCTCGTTGTTATTGGATTATTTATATTTGTTGAAAATGTAAAAATTTTTGGCTCTGGATAACATTGTGCGTTATCCTGCCTACTTAGTTTCCCTGTCTATTCACTCTTGTGGTTGAGTTTCTGTTGTTACTATTGTTATTGTTACTATTGTTATTATCCCTACTATAACTGTTTCTGAAGTTGCCGTTATTACTTCGGTTATTTCTTTCATAAGTTCTTTGCCCATGATAAGAACTATCAACGCGACCTCTATTACCTTGGTAATTGTTTCTATTGAAATTTCTATGATAGTGTTGGTTAACGCTACTATTATATCTGTACTGGTTATTAAATTGGCTGTCGCCATATATTCTATTATTTCTATTAAATTGGGGATCATTCCTATTTGAGTTATGCTCATTTGTTCGACGGTCAATCCTGAAAATGTTTGCATCATTGCTATGTAAATTTTGCTCTAAAGTTACGCACTTCTGTACCGCTTCATTCATGGTTTTTGGGCTGCTTGCTAGCAAAATATTTTTGAATTCATTATTTATTCCTTTTATAAAAACATTCAAAGCCATGCTGTCACTCATTTTGTAGATGGCGTCTTTCGCCTCTTGAGTTGGTGTCTCAATGGCTTTTATATGAAAATCGCTCAATTGCTCTGTGAGCACAGTGATCGACTCTCTAAACGCTGAAACAGTCAGGCCTCCTTGCTTTACTGTTCCTAACTCTGTTAGTACCTGTTGCAATGTCTTCGGATTCGGGTACGCTTCAATCAATAGTTTTTTTAATTCTGCTAAGGATGTTGGTCTATTCGCACGCCCTAACACACTGCGAACATGCGCCGTTAGCTTAAAATTGTATATATATTTTATGTATATTTCCCTATCTTCGGTTCTTATTAGATCGTGCAACAATTCGGTTTGAACCATGAAGTCCTCCAAATATTCGTACGAACCCTTGAATGTTTGTATATTTTTGCCAACTACCGATATATCGAATAGTGCCATATCTTCTGTTTTATTATTTGTGCCTGTGGTTTTTAATGTTTTAATGCATAAATTTTCTATTAAACTGAATAATTTTTTATACAAATCGTTAAACGTGATAATGAATGTTTTACTTTTTTATCCTCTAAATTTTTAAAAATTTCATCGACCTCTTTTCTTATTTTTAACAATCGCGTTAATTTTTCTTCTTTATATTCTGTAGAGTAAACTCTGTCCTTACTTTTCTTTAAATTCTTTTCTAATTTTTCTAATTCTATAAAATATTCCTCTATTTTATCCATAAAATCAAAATATAGAATATGTTATGACATAAAAAAATTCATAAAATTATAACTTTGTGGCAACACTCAATTCAACGAGAGTAGGGTGCCCTCTATAGGAAATATTGTGGCTAAAATCAGTTTTGTTTTATTAATACAGGGTTGTTGTGCTGTCAGTCATTCACAGCTGACACTAATTTGCTTTTTCGCGTTTTGTTCTTTTTAGTTATTTTTTGTTTGTTTAAAGAATGTGTTTTATTTAAACTTATTAATTTGGTTATAATATAATTATTTTAATTAAATTATTTGATAATTGTTATAATTTTTCCTATTATTGTGTAAAAATGTGTGTTTATTCTTTTTGTTTTATAATAATTTTAAATAAAGGTAATGGTATTCATATTGTGTGAAAAAAGATTTGTGTGTGTTTTTATTTTATTTGTTTCGTCGGGCATTGAGCAAGGCCTCATATGCTTCGATTTGTATCCAAAGCTCAGATGCTATCTCCCATGCTGGCGGAGGATCTGCATTAACCGACGCTCTCAAAGCTGCTAGCTTACGTCGTATTTTCACAATTTTTCCACCTCTCTTGTGTTTTGGTTTTTGGGTTGGTGGAATGGACGTCAATTTTTTCTCTGTCCTCTGCTGCTGTCTTCTTTTGTACTCCTCAATTGTGAGGGGTCTGGGGCCGGCCACTATTGCTGCGGCTGTATATTTTGGTGCTTCTTCCGATGCACCAACCGGTTGATATTCCTCAAATGGGATATTTTTCTGTTCGGTGGGCAGGATCGCCATGTAATGTGCGCAAAAAAAAGGACAGCGCAAACTTTCAATTGGAGCCGGCGCTTAAAAACGCCACTGGCTGGACTTGATACTTAGGCAGTTATTATGCCTTTTTGTTTTCAGCAGTTGAATGCTTAAGGAATTAAAATAGCCGATTTTAAGGCTGATAAGTAAGTTAATGTTTTTATTTTCGAAAAGTTTGTTTCTTATATACTAGCTTAACGGTATACAAATTTGGTATATTTCCAACGACCCTTCCAATATTAACAGGTAGTTTTATTTGTTCTTACTTATAATATTGAATTGTTGTATTATAAAAAATAGGTAAAGTGAAGTAATATATTAGGGTAGTGTATATAATTACAAATAATATATATAAGTTTATTACATTATAAAAAAATTAAAAATAAGTGTATTAAACATGAAATACACTACAGTATACGGTATTGACTCCTCGTGAACGCGAACCTGATGAAACCGTCCTAAAGATCTAATATACTAAAGTAACACTTATCTCCCAAATATTCAAGACAATCCTCTATTACTGGCAACGGAAAATTATCTCTCAACGTAATCTTATTTAAAGCGCGATAATCAATACACATACGCAACGTTCCATTCCTTTTCTTTGCCAATACTATAGGTGAAGCATAAGGAGACTCGCTGGGTCTAAAAAATTTACGCAAATATAAACCATATATATATATACTAAAAATCAAGCAAAAGAAAAACAATGTTTCCATTACGATTTGGAAAATCTTTTACAAGATCTCTTAAGAGATTGAAAAGTGCAAATAATAAAATTATACGGTACTATGGAAGCGAAGATCCTCGAGTAACGAAAGGCCTTGTAATTGGTGTTTTCGAAAAAGAAGGCGATAAAGATCCCAAACTGACCGACCACAAGTGGAGAAAAATTTGATGATCGTGTGCAGGGAAAGGTGTCTGAATTAATCAAGGAATGCAATATCTGCGGTCAGTTGGGTAAAGGGAAAGTTGTTAATAATATTGATTAAGAATTTCGATCAGTTGCTGTTATTGGTTTGGGACGAGAAGGCGTTGGATTTAATGAGCTGGAAATGATTGACGAAGAAATGGAAAATGCTCGAGTAGCTGCGGGTGTTGGAGCACCATCATTGCTATTGCAAGGTTGCTCAGAGCTCTTTGTTGACTCCATGGAATATCCTGAGCAAGCCGCCGAGGTTAGTGCCTTGGCTATATGGCGTTATAATGACAACAAACAGAAAAAAAATCGTACTCCAATTCCAAAGTTAGAACTATTTGATTCGCCAGATGTTGATGCTTGGACGAGAGGTCTGTTCAAAGCAGAAACGCAAAATTTAGCACGACGCCTAAGCGATGCTCCCGCGAATCAAATGACACCCACGTCATTTGCTCAAGCCACAGTTGATGCATTATGTCCATGTAGCGTTACGGTTGAAATTCGTACAATGGAATGGATTGAACAGCAGCATTTAAACTCATTCCTGACCATTGCTAAAGGATCTTGTGAGCCACCAGTATTGTTGGAAATAAGCTATTGTGGTACAGCGCCAGAGGACAAACCCATTTTATTACTGGGCAAAGGAATGACTTTTAACAGTGGTGGTATCTGCTTGCGTCCTGCCGAAAACATGGATGTATATCGTGGTTCTATGGCCGGTGCAGCCGTATGTGTGGCTGCCATTCGGGCGGCCGCTGCACTGTCTTTACCAATTAATATCTCAGCTGTTATTCCGTTATGTGAAAATATGCCTTCCGGCATGGCTTGCAAACCAGGCGATGTTGTTACTCTAATCAATGGTCGAACATTGACTATACGTGATACAGACAAGGCTGGGGTCGTAGTAATGGCTGATCCTTTAATATATGCCCAAACTGCTTATAAGCCCCGTTTGGTCATTGATGTTGCCACGCTGGGAAATGGTGTAGTAAAAGGTTTAGGTGGTGGTGCTACAGGCATATTTTCCAACTCTCATTATATTTGGAAACAATTTCAAAAGGCTGGTTCTCTTACGGGTGATCGTATGTGGCGTTTTCCATTATGGCACTACTATAAGAAACTTGTTACAAATAATATAAGTTTCGATATTAGCAATGATGGTGTAGGAGCACCTTCAAGTTGTTTGGGAGCTGCTATCGCATGACTGGTCGTCCAACTAGAACTTTAATCCAGTTCCTATATCAAATGGATTGCCCCAATGCCCAAGCCAAATAATAATGTACATCGGTTATACTAAGATGTAATAATAAAATGGGTTTGTTCTCTGGCGCTGTACCACAATAGCTTATTTCCAACAATACTGGTGGCTCACAAGATCCTTTAGCAATGGTCAGGAATGAGTTTAAATGCTGCTGTTCAATCCATTCCATTGTACGAATTTCAACCGTTACGCCACATGGACATAATGCATTTTTTGTGGCTTGAGCAAATGTCGTGGGTGTCATTTGATTCGCGGGAACATCGCTTAGGCGTCGTGCTAAATTTTGCGTTTCTGCTTTGAACAGACCTCTCGTCCAAGCATCAACATCTGGCGAATCAAATAGTTCTAACTTTGGAATTGGAGTACGATTTTTTTTCTGTTTGTTGTCATTATAACGCCATATAGCCAAGGCACTAACCTCGGCGGCTTGCTCAGGATATTCCATGGAGTCAACAAAGAGCTCTGAGCAACCTTGCAATAGCAATGATCGTGCTCCAACACCCGCAGCTACTCGAGCATTTTCCATTCCTTCGTCAATCATTTCCAGCTCATTAAATCCAACGCCTTCTCGTCCCAAACCAATAACAGCAACTGATCGACATTCTTAATCAATATTATTAACAACTTTCCCTTTACACAACTGACCGCAGATATTGCATTCCTTGATTAATTCAGACACCTTTCCCTGCACACGATCATCAAATTTTTCTCCACTTGTGGTCAGTTTGGGATCTTTATCGCCTTCTTTTTCGAAAACACCAATTACAAGGCCTTTCGTTACTCGAGGATCTTCGCTTCCATAGTACCGTATAATTTTATTATTTGCACTTTTCAATCTCTTAAGAGATCTTGGAAAAGATTTTCCAAATCGTAATGGAAACATTGTTTTTCTTTTGCTTGATTTTTAGTATATACATATATATATGGTTTATATTTGCGTAAATTTCTTAGACCCAGCGAGTCTCCTTATGCTTCACCTATAGTATTGGCAAAGAAAAGGAATGGAACGTTGCGTATGTGTATTGATTATCGCGCTTTAAATAAGATTACGTTGAGAGATAATTTTCCGTTGCCAGTAATAGAGGATTGTCTTGAATATTTGGGAGATAAGTGTTACTTTAGTACATTAGATCTTTAGGACGGTTTCATCAGGTTCGTGTTCACGAGGAGTCAATACCGTATACGGCATTTGTAACACCTTTTGGTCAATATTAATATTGTTACATGCCCTTTGGTTTGAAAAAAGCCCCTGCGGTATTTCAAAGATTTATGGGTCTGGTACTGAAGGACTTGGTGGATAGCGGTAGGATTGTGGTGTATATGGATGACATAATGGTAGCAACTAAGACTTTGGACGAACATATGAAGATTTTACGTGAGGTTTTACTATTATTAGGAAAGTATGAACTGAAATTGAATCTAGTGAAATGCAAGTTTGGTTATCGGGAACTTAACTATTTAGGTTATCGTGTGAACGAGAAGGGGATTCAACCGAATAATGCCCACATAAGGGCAATTCAGAACTACCCGATTCCTACAAATAATTAAGATATACAGCGGTGTTTGGGGTTATTCTCTTATTTCCGATATATTTGGAAAGGGCACAACAAGCTTCCTTAGTCCCTGGGGAATTAACCGCGTACAGCTTTACAAACTTTGTAAAAGAATCTATAACCACTAGTACATGCTTTCGCTTCGAATTAATTGCAGGCAGCGTCAAATGGGACCGGTTTCTTTTCAATATTGTATAAGTTGCGCTTACGACTGCTATTCGGTTCGGAGTAATAGATACATTTTAAGCAATTACGTGTGAATTTATTCAACTTCTCCCTCATATTAGTAAACCAGTAATGCTTTTGAATTTGATTTTGACATTTATCAATTCCTATATGGCCGAAATTTTCGTGTACTAATCTTATTATGTTCTCTTCCATTTCAGCAGGTACACACAACTGGCTTTGACCTTGTAGACCACGTCTAAACACCAAACCATTATCCAAAAAGTAGCCCTCCACGTCCCTCTTCTCCAGTTCGTCACGCATAGCCCGTATAGTTTCATCCCGACTCTGAACAACCTGAATATTCAAGTCAACATCAGACTCATCAACAATTACAGCGACCGGCTCCCGACTCAAGGCGTCTACATGGGACATCATCTTACCTTTCCTGTATCTTATGTCGTAATCATAGTTCTCTAGCTCTAGGACCCATCTCGCAATACGGTTGTTTATAACTTTCTTACTTAGAGTGAGGGCCAATGAGTAAACTTGATGCCCTCTAAAAACATTCTAAACCTCCTTAATGCATATACAATAGCCAGAGTCTCCACCTCGAAACTATTATACCTCGACTCAACATCGGAAGCTGTTTTTGAATGATAAGCTACGGGGTGGAACTTCCCATCCTCCTGCTTTTGTAAAAGTACCGAGCCAAAACCACGCGAGCTAGCATCTGTATGTAGCTCAAGTAGTATAGGAATGTATGAGCCACGGCAATTAAAATACTTAAAAATTCTCAAATTTCAATACAAATTTGGGCAATTACACTTAAAAATTCTCAAATTTCAGTACAAAATTTTAAAATTTTAAGTGGCCAAATTGTTCAACTGGTTTGATCTTTGTGTGTGTGTGTGTGTAAATTTTCCCACGGTTTAATAAGGGAGTTCACATTGTTGTTGTTTTTTTTTCCTTATAATGTAGGCGTGTGAAATTCTGTCTGTCCGTATGAGACCGTGGGAATTTGTGTCTGTCCCTATGTGACCGTGGGAATATCAGTCCGTCGGTGTGTGAGCGTGGGAATTTTTGTCTGTCCATATGTGACCTTCGAAATTTGTGTCTGTCCATATGTGACCGTGGGAATATATGTCCGTCGGTATGTGAGTTGGAATTTGTGTCTGTCCATATGTGACCTTGGCAATACATGTCCGTCGGTACGTGAGCGTGGGAATTTTTTTGTCTGTCCATATGTGAGTTTGTGTCGGTGTGTCCTTTATTAAAAGTGTTGTATAAATGGATCGCCCTAATTTTTGTGAATATTTTCTTTTTGCTACAGTTTGATTTTGTCCTTTATTTTGGGTTGTTTAATTCTGGTGTGTGTACTTAAGAATTTCGTTTTTTTTGTTTTCTTTTTGTTTCTTTTTGTGTGCAATGTTAGAATGTAGTCAATAGTTCAATTATTCTCGTCTTGAAGGCATTGTAAAAAAATTTACTGTTCCTTCATATTGATATTAATACTATGTTTATATTAATATTGAATGTGTTTATTTTATGCTTGACGATCATCTATGAATTATATTTGGTGTTCTGGATGATAGGTATAGGTTCTTTTGTTTTTTTCAAGTGTGGGTTCTGTTGTGAGCGGCGATTGCAATGTTTATCTTTCAGACAGGCTGTGTGTGGCGATAGGTGTCTGCCCACATGGTGGACGGGTTTTATGGTTTCAATGTGTGGACATTTCTATTTTGAGTACGCAAAGGGATCAAGTATGAAATGTGATAGAATGTACATATTCATGCGTACATATATATCTAAAATTTTTTTCATTTACGCATGTACATGCAAACAAATAATAATCGTTTACTATTTTTGCTCAAATATTCACTTGTCCGTTAGAATGAATGAACCATTGTGCTTGTTTGTTTGTGTGTTCTCTGAAATAAATATGTATGTAAGTTTTTATTTGAAATAAAAAGACATTTATTTAAATTTTTATAAGCATTTATTTAAAAGTTTGTTAACATATTCCGAGACACCTTAATACGTAACGAAATAAGTAATACAAATACAACTAATGATGTGCACCAATTATCAGAACTATTAGTCAATGGTATAAACAGTGCTCTAGAGTCTAGAGTCTAGACCCAATGATAACTACAAAAACACTAAAAAAAGAATACAAAAAATCCAAACGAAGTAAGACCGGTTAATATGTTAATGACAATTAGTAAAATATTAGAGAAAATCGTACATTATCAACTGAACAAATATTTTGAAGTTAATAATTTGTTAAATGAAACACAGTCAGGTTTCAGAAATAATCATAGCTGCGAGTCTCTTTTGAACCTAGTAATAACACAGTGGAAAACAGAAGTATCAAACAGCATATGTGTAGTAGCAATATTTTTGGATTTAAAGCGGGCTTTTGAAACAATTAACAGAGAAATATTATTACTTAAACTAAAAAAATACGGGGTTAAAGGAACTGAGCAAAAATGGGTTGAAAGCTATTTACAAAATAGAACTCAAAGAACAAAATGTGGGGAATATAAATTCTTCTTGTTTCTTGACCTCTTTTTAATTATTATTGTATTCTGATATTTTTAAGCTTAAGGTCTCTTTATTTTAGTTTAGTTTTTAATTTCAATATTTCGTCACTCCGTTGTGTGACTTCTTCAGGAAATTAATTATTTGATATGAAAAAATATGTTGTTTGTGAAACAAAATTATTTGTCAACAAAATACAAAAAGATTCAAACAAATTTTAAATAAATTTACAATATATGAACAATAATAAAATATTTAAACCTAAACATGCATATATATTTAAAAAACATTTATAAAAAACAATTTTTAAATCATATATACATACATATGCATACATACACATACACACATACACATATATATGCATACATACACATACA
Source organism: Linnaemya tessellans (assembly GCA_951800035.1). NCBI lineage: Eukaryota > Metazoa > Arthropoda > Insecta > Diptera > Tachinidae > Linnaemya > Linnaemya tessellans. The sequence goes on from OX637538.1 coordinate 703,930, forward strand.
TAAACATATACATACATATATATACATACATATATATATATATACATATATACATGTAAAGACATACACATACATATGCATACACACATATACACACACATACATACATACATACACCCAGTGAGGCAGGCAGAAGTACGGCTGGGAAACCAGGCGTGAATGCTAAAGATCCTGGCTGGGTTAAAGTCCATACCAGAGTTAGAAGTAGAAAGAAGACAGTAAGACCAGATGCTTTGGTAATTAAAACGTGCGGGGATGCTTCCTATGCTGATATCCTCAGACAAGTGAAGAAAGACCCAAAGTTGAATAATCTGGGCCAAAATGTGAGGAACATTAGGAAGACTGGTAAGGGTGAATTGTTGTTGGAGTTGAATAAACCCGCGCACCAGGATACAAGTGAATTCAGGTTGACAGTAGAATCGGTAGTAGGTCAGGTCGCCGAAGTAAGGGCAATATCCCATGAGGTTAGAAATTATATTTTTATTTTATATTTATTTATTATTTATTTCAATTTTATTTGAAATATCCTTTATTAAAAGGAAACACATTTAATTTATTATTTTATTTTATATTTTTATTATTTATCTTTTATTTTCGAAATTCAAACTTAAACTGGAAAACAATAATGAAAATTTTTATAATATTTTAAAAGTATTTTCAAAGGTGATATGATATAAAAATTAATCAACAAAGTATTTTATAAACAAGTTGTACAATACAATAGATACATATACATGAATACATATACATGTATACATAATGTACATATAACTCCCCCATCGTTAGATTGACGCTCTGAGGAAATATTTTTATACGTATATGTATATATTATGTATATATGTATGTATGTACAAAAAAGGTAATACAAAAGCAAAATAAAAAAAATTTAATAACATACAGGAATTACATATTAAAAATGATACACATATTAAATTAAAAAAATATTTTTATTTTGTAAATAACCTATTTCCTCTTTCTAATAATGTAGGAAAAATTAAGACAAATTAAAAAAAAATTTTTTAAATTTATTATTTTTTTTTTTTTTTTTTTATAAGTTCCTTCTTCTTTTAATATGTGACTTATAATACTTGTGCCCTGTTCGAGTTCTTACATGATCATTGTCCAATTGATCTACATTCACTTTCCTAAACTTCGCATGATTTTTTCCACCCCTTTCAGTTTTTAAATATACGTCTCCTGTCTGTATCTCACAGTCCTCGCGATTATTATTTCGAATTGACATTGTCTTTTCTTTTGATTTTAAAATTCTTTCTTTAATTTTTTGAAAATCCTCAACTTTTATTAGACCGTTTTGGAAATCTATAGGTTTACATCCTATAGTAGAGTGTATAGTATTATTATAATACATAATTACTTTATAAATTTTTTCTTCTACAGTGTCACTGTCTCTATCAGGATCATGTCTGAGTAGTCGAATATGTTCATTCATCGTGTTATGAAGACGTTCTACGTCAGCATTTGAAGTATGATTATTGTTTGAAGTAAAGTGTATGTTAATTTGTCTTTGCCTTAGAAATTCCGTCAATGGTAATGCCTTAAAACCTAACTCATTGTCAGTTATGATTTGATCAACATTACCAACGATACTTAGGTATTGAATAAGTGCTCTTTTAAATTCTACCCATGATCTGTTCTGAATTCGAATTGCTTGGGCAAATTTAGAAAATTTATCAATTATTGTTAGAAAAAGTGTTCTCTCTAGAGTATAAAAAACATCGATATGTACTATCTGACAAGGTCTGTCAGGGGTTTCAGTTATTTTAAAATTTTGTTTTATTGGGTTGCGGTCATATTTTTCTATGTTGCAAATGTGGCAGCTATTTATAAATTGTTGTATTCTTAACTTAAGCTTTGGGTGATAGATTTTCATTCTAAGTTGTTCGAAATTTTCAGTAATACCACGATGGTTATTTCTCTGATGCTCGTCTTTAATTAGTTCCTGAAGGTTGTTTTCATTGAAAACATCGTCAACACATTTTATGCATTTTGCAATTTTTAAGTGAGAATTATTTGAAAAAAATTTTGTAACGGTTTCTCTAAATATGTTGTAAATACAATCATCTTCAACATAAATAGCATTAACTCTTTTTGGATGGAAGTGTTCTTTTATGATAGTTATCATGTCAGTTTCATTGAAACTTCTAGCAGTTATGATTTTTCTAATATTTTTAAAAACTGCTTTATTAACTATTTTTATTAAAGCAGAGTCTGATTTGCCTATAATTATCTGGTTTCTATAAATATTTAATGGAGCATTACTCTGAATAATAATATTAGGATTAGCATGTTCAGTCAAATTTACTTCTGGTTCTATTCGAGATAGTGCGTCTGCATTTCCATTATTAATTCCACGCTTATAAAAAATTTCGAAGTCATATTCTTCTAACTGTAGTCGCCAACGAATTAATTTTGAATTTGGCTCTTTGATAGAAAATAGCCATTGTAATGGTTGATGATCAGTTTTTATAATGAATTTTCTTCCGAAAAGATACGGTCGAAAATATTTAACTGCCCAAACTACCGCTAGCAATTCTTTTTCCACTGTGCTATAATTTATCTCATGTTCATTAAGAGTTCTGCTAGCATAGCAAACAGGGTGATTGTGCTGCGATAGAACGGCGCCCAACGCATAATTACTTGCGTCCGTGTTTAAAATAAATTGTATATTGAAATTTGGATAAACTAATATTGGGTCATTTACGAGTATCGTTTTCAGTGTTCTGAAACTCTCAATATATTGTGGGTCATTAATATTTAATTTAGCATTCTTCTTTAAATATTTCGTCATTGGCTTTGCAATTCTAGAATAGTCTTTGATAAATTTACGGTAATAGCCGCTGAGGCCTAAAAACTGTTTTATTTGCTTGGGTGTCTTTGGCAAGGGATAATTTGAAACGCATTCGACCTTTTTAGAATTTGGCTTTATTCCCTGATGTGTAACAACATGTCCTAAGAATTCTGTTTCACGTTTTAAAAATTCACACTTATCTATTTGTATTTTAAGATTTGCATCCATAAGCCGATCTAGAACAAGGCGTAAAGAATTCATATGTTCTTGAAGAGAAGTGGAGTAAATGATGATGTCATCCAAATATACTAAACATATTTTATTAACTAAATCACCCAAAATATTATTCATCAATCTTTGGAATGTGGCGGGAGCAGTTTTTAATCCAAAAGGCATTCTTAAAAATTCATAGTGTCCACCCTCGACTGAAAAGGCTGTCTTATGAGTGTCTCTTTCATCAATCTCAACTTGATGAAACCCTTTCGCTAAATCTAATGTGGTGAAATACATGCACCTGCCAAGTTTGTCTAAGATTTCTTCAATATTTGGAATTGGAAATCTGTCATCCACTGTCTTTTCATTAAGTTTTCTATAGTCTACTACAATACGCCACTTTTTCAATCCGCTGGCATCATTTTTCTTAGGAACTATCCATATTGGAGCAGAATAGGGTGAATGTGATGGTTTAATTATATTGCTATCTAGCATTTCATGTATTTGTCTCCTTACTTCTTCTTTATGAACATAAGGGTACCTATAAGTCTTTGCAAATACAGGTATATCATCTTTGGTAATTATTCGGTGTTTAATTGCATTTGTAAACGATAAGTTTGAACTTGGTTCATAAAATAATTGTTTATAAATATCCAAAATTTTAATCAATTTATGCTTTTCTTCGGCATTTAAATGATCTATTCTAACTTGTTCTAGGTAAGGTTCGCGATTATTTTCCTGTGAGATATTATCATCCACTAAGTAATAATTTTCGGAGGAAACTGGCCAAGAACTACTCTCAGAGAGATATATTATGTTTGAGCACTTAGCAGTGGTTTCTACCTCTACTTTAAAGTTATGTGCATTGTAAACTCCTTCATCAATAATAATTTCACCTACAGAATCTTTGTGTTCTTTGATATGAATAAGGCCACATTCAATATCTGAAATAAATTTAACTGTATGGCGTTTTCGAAAACCAAATAAAGGGACGTTTCTATTATTAATTTTTAATTGATTATTGTTGTAATCTATAACAGCTTTGTATTTCTGTAAAATATCATTTCCTATAATACCATCATAGTAATCGTGAAATCTACATTCTATAAATGAAATCTTCTCCCTGATGTCTCCTAGTTCTATAAACATTGGGACTTGATAAATGATGTCAGTCTTTACATTGCTTTGTAAAGTTTTTAATGTCAAAGTATGAGATTTAATTTTCCATTTTGGGTTACATATACCTGGATTAATAATTGAATGCGTGGCTCCAGTATCCACAATAAATTTGAGACAATCTTTTATTACTATATATGGTAATTCTCTGCAGAGGCTTGAAAACGAAAATTTTGCACTTCATCACTTTGATTTGGCAAACTATAATCAGAATTGTTCATGTCCTTCGAGTTGTTTATTCGAAAAGTATTTGGAGCTACGGGTAATTCCACTACCTTTTTAGAATTTTGAATAATATTAATATCCATAGGTTCTGGAATACTATGCGAATTTTGATAATTTGAAAAATTTCTATTACTATTATAATTAAATTTACCACTATTGTTTGGGTATCTAGTATTATATGGCCTATTTGCATTGCCATGATACTGTATTGTATTCTGTTTATGGTTGTACTGATTGTTTCCATTTGAATTAAAACGTTGATGTGTAACGTTATTTTCATTAGTCCTATAATGGGTACTACCGACATCTGAATTTGGTCTATGATTATTTCTTTCATTGTAATTATCAAATTTCCTGAAATTTAAATGTTTATTTTCACTGCTATAGTTAGCATACCCAGAAGTAAAAAGAATATCCATTGCGTTTTCAATTGTATCAGGATTTCGACAAGCCAGAATCGTTTTCATAGGTTCAGGTATTTTCTCTTTAAATATGTTAAGAGCTGTTCCCATATTATTCTTAGCTATTTGTTCACTATTGGGATTGATTCCTAAGTCTGAAGAAGTTTTATTGTTTAAACTTCGAAGTTTATCTTTTATGTCATTGTAAAAATCAATAACATTCGTTCTAAAAACTACTGATCTAAGTCTATCATATAATTCTTCGATACTGTATTTTTCTCCAAAATTATTTATCAAAATTGTTTTTATCTGTTCCCATGACTGGATATGAAAATTTATTTCTACTGTCTCTCTTGCTTTGCCTTTTAATTTGCTTTTAATAAGGTCTAAAAATAATACTTGAGAGAGTTCATTATATTCAATAAGAAGTGGGTTAATTTTGTCAACCAGCGAAATAAATGAATAAAGTTCCTTTCTATTACCAGAAAATTCGGGTAACCTTTCAAGGAATTTGAATGGATCTATGGTATAAGAACGTGGGGCATTATTTTCTTCAGCCATTTTTATAAGAAAAAGGAAAACAAAGAAAAACTTCCTATTCTTCAAAATTCACAACAAATAAGTTAGATTAATATTTATAATTCCAATCTTTAAATGACTAAATTATTAATTTTTATTTATTTAAATATATATGTATATACATACACATATATGATATTTCAAAATCACTATAAAAAAAATCAATTTCTTATTTTTGAAATTAAGTACATAAGAGGAAATAGTTTACATTAATAAAAATGAATTTTCCAAATTTTATTATTACCTGAAAAAATAAGTATACTTTGTATAAGTTTATTTACGATTTTATGCAAAAGTGAAAAAAAAAAATTAATTTAAGGCCTTACAAAAGAAATAAGGAAAACAAAAAAATATTTTTTTTTTTTTTTTTTTTTTTTCATGTAATCTTCTTACGTAATGTTAGGGATAAGAAAAATTTTATTTATGTAGAAATTACTTATACTTAAGTAAGTTGCACCAATGATGACCTTAAAATTCAGCACGATCTTCTTAAATTGTTTGATTAGGACACTGCTCCAATGATGGGACTAAGATATTGCTCTTCGTCCTTTTTATTTGTATTTTTAAATATCAGCACAAAATGATTTTCTATTTCAGTTTTTTTTTTATTTATTGGATTTTGAATTTTATTTATTTTTTTTTTTTTTTAGTCTTCTTTTTTTATAATTTTGCCTTATTTCACAAAATTTTTAAATCTCAGCTCTTCATTTTTATAGAGTAGTCAGGAGGGTCCACCCGAAAGTTGGAATCGCTGTGCTACTTAATTATTTATTTGATAGTTCAATATTTCGTATAAATGCTTTCAGATTTTTGTTAAAATTTTATTTGTCTTTCAGAAAATTTCAGACTTTCAGCATTTATATTTAATTTATATACACATTGGGTATTTCTTCTTTGTTTAATTAACAATTTGGAGTTTTTATATGTTTTTAATGTTTTAAGATGTTTTAATGTTTTTATGAAAAACACACACATTCATGCACAAAGGCTTCAATATTGTAATTTTCCTTTTTTTTTTTTTTATATATTATCACAAATTAGATGGAATATTCCGTGTTTTTCTGTTGTATATTCAATCAACAAAAGTCTTCAATAATATGTTCATTGATCCCCGCCAGGACATTAAAATATCCAGTATCTATTTTATTAAAAAAAAAATACCCGGGAATCCTACCGACTGCGCCAATTATATTTTTATTTTATATTTATTTATTATTTATTTCAATTTTATTTGAAATATCCTTTATTAAAAGGAAACACATTTAATTTATTATTTTATTTTATATTTTTATTATTTATCTTTTATTTTCGAAATTCAAACTTAAACTGGAAAACAATAATGAAAATTTTTATAATATTTTAAAAGTATTTTCAAAGGTGATATGATATAAAAATTAATCAACAAAGTATTTTATAAACAAGTTGTACAATACAATAGATACATATACATGAATACATATACATGTATACATAATGTACATATAACTGTTAGAGTCGAGATTAGGGATATAGATGAGGTAACCTCTAAGGAGGACGTTTATGAAGCCCTCATAAAAGCATCCGACGATTTGAAATCTCTGCAGCCTGCTGCAATTAAATCGTTGAGGAGAGCGTATGGAGGAACACAAACTGCCACCATTGGCGTAAGTGCTGCCATAGCTAGCCGTCTTGTGCAGATGGCGAAGATACGCATTGGTTGGGTCGTCTGCCGAATACGCGAAAAGGCAACGCCGATAAGGTGCTTTAGATGCCTAGATTATGGACATAGGGCCGCAAATTGTAAGGGGAAGGACCTTTCTAATAATTGCCTACGGTGTGGCGAAACCGGCCACAAAATTGGAACGTGCTCCAAAAAACCGTCGTGTTTGCTTTGTAGGAATGCAACAGACACCGCTAGTGATCATGTCACCGGAGGTGTAGTTTGTCCGTACTACAAAAAGGCGCTACAGAAACTTAAGGTTTAAAACCAAACTTAAGACATCAAAATGCGTATATTACAGTTAAATCTCAACCATTGCCAGGCAGCACAAGAGCTTCTTAAGCAAAGCGTTCGAGATTTAAATGTAGACGTCGCTGTGCTGAGTGAGCCATATAGGACCATGGGATATGTAAATTGGGTTTCTGATAACACGGATACATCGGCGATATGGAACACCAGCACCTTAACACTACGGGATAGAATAACATCACAATGTGGGTATGCCCGAGCCACTATCTCTGGTATCACATTGTACAGCTGCTATATTCCCCCTAGGTATTCTATAGAGGACTTTCGAAGCATAGTTGATAATATAGTAACAGATGCAGCCACCAAGAACCCAGTCATAATAGCAGGTGACTTTAATGCGTGGGCTGTTGAATGGGGCTGCCCCTTGACGAATGCAATAGGTAGAGTGCTCTTGGAAGCCTTTTCTGCATTGAGCGTTGTACTCATGAATAATGGGGTTGAACAAACTTTCAGACGAGGTGATGCTGGTTCGGTAATTGACATTACGTTTGCCAGTAGCAGCATCACAAGCCAGGTGAACTGGAGAATATCTGACATTTATACTCATAGCGATCATAGCGCTATAATCATAGATGTACAAGATGAACAGCACCATGTGGCTGTACAAGCACGAGGCTTGACAGGCTGGAAGATAAATACCTTTGATAAGGATATCTTCGCAGCTTGTATGGAGAACATGCAACTGAATGGTTCGGCTGAAGATATGGCAGAACAATTAGTGAGCCATATCACGAGTGCGTGCAATGTGAGCATGACGAAGCGTAAAAGGTCACCAAATAAGCCTCCAGTTTACTGGTGGAATGGTGAAATTGCTAGGTTGCCTTCGGAGTGCATAACCTCCCGAAGGCAGTATACAAGGACGCGAGGTAGTCTAGAGAACAGTGTACACCATCAAATATATAAGGATAAAAAGAAAGCGTTGAAGATTGCAATACGTAGGAGTAAGCGCAGCTGTTTCCTTAATATATGTGAGGAATTAGATGGTAATCCTTGGGGCCTTGCATATAAACTGGTAACCAAGAGACTTAAATGTCTTGGTCCATCGCCGCCAAGAGAGGAGCCTATTCTCAGGGGAATTGTAGATCATCTCTTTCCCCAACAGGAAATTCCTACGTGGCAAAACAGCTATTCGGCTGCATTTTCCGATATTCCTCCGGTTACGATTTCCGAGATAGAAGGCGCTGTCTCGAAATTTAAAGACAATAAGGCACCAGGCTTAGATTGTATTCCAAATATGGTGCTAAAAGAAGCTGTCAAACTCCACCCTGAGTACTTCTTGAAGGTAATAAGCGCATGCTTGAGCCAGGGAATTTTTCCAACAATGTGGAAAAGACAAAAGCTGGTACTGTTACCCAAGGATAATAAGCCGCTAGACGACCCCTCCTCTTATCGTCCACTGTGTATGATAGATACGAGTGGGAAACTGCTAGAAAGTATAATCTGTAGAAGATTGGAAGGCTGTGTTGAAGCTAAGAATGGTTTATCAAATAACCAATATGGCTTCAGGAAAGCAAGATCAACAGTGGATGCTATCAAGGTTGTAGTAGAAACTGCTGCTAGGGCTATCCAAGGGGAGCGGTGGAGAAATGGAACTAAGGAGTATTGTGTAGTCGTAACCCTAGACGTAAAGAACGCCTTCAACACGGCAAACTGGGGACGTATTGTTGAAGCCTTAGCAAGATTAGACATCCCAGGGTATTAACTGGCAATTATACAGGATTATTTCCGAAATAGAGAGCTAGTTTATGACACCGATAAAGGTACTAGGAGACGCCAGATAATTGGCGGTGTGCCTCAAGGATCAGTACTTGGCCCACTACTGTGGAACGTCATGTACGATGGAGTATTGAGGTTAAATCTACCTGAGAAGGCAAAGATAGTTGGATTCGCAGACGTCATAGCGTTAGTATGTGAAGCAAAAGAGTTGCTAGAGGCGGAAACCATTGCAAATGCCAGTATTCAGATCGTTAGGTCTTGGCTCAGGTCAATGGGTCTAGCTCTAGCTGACCATAAAACAGAGGCGGTTCTGATTAGTAGTCGGAAACGTAGGGAAACCATTAGGCTTAATATTGGTACGTGTAGCATAGAATCCAGGGAATGTCTAAAATACCTTGGAGTCATGATTGACACACGTCTATCTTTTCATGAGCACTTTAAGTATATAGGTGCCAGAGCATCGAAGACCTGCTCAGCTTTATCCCGGATCATGCCAAATACAAGAGGTCCGAAATATCTGCAGAGGAAATTGATCTCTAGTGTAGTTAAAAGCATTATCCTATATGCATCCCCTATATGGTCAGGTTCACTGAGATATTCTACGTATGTGAATCTGATATCCCCTGTGTATAGGCTGGCCGCCCTGCGAGTATGTAGCGCATTCCGAACTGTGTCCGACGAGGCAGCTTTTGTCATTGCCGGTATGATGCCCATCGAATTAGAGGCGATATCGGACAGTACAAATGGTGTGACAGATTTGTGCCTACGTAAGTGGCAGGCACGATGGACAGCGACTGATAAGGGAAGATGGACTTACTCACTGATACCTGACATCAGTACATGGTTATCAAGAAAGCACGGTGACTTGAACTACTATATTACACAGTTTTTGACTGGACATGGTTGCTTCAGGTCGTACTTGTACCGTTTCGGACATGACAGTATTCCGTTTTGTCCGAGCTGTGATGGTAATGTCGTGGAGGATGCCGAACATGTGTTCTTCATCTGTCCACGATTCAATAGTAGAAGAGAGTGCTTAGAAGCAGATTTAGGGCGTAGAATTAGGCCGGACAACATAGTTCCAACCATGTTGGAATCTTTGTACAACTGGACGTGTGTATGCAATTTTGCAAAATTCGTTCTATTAGAACTTCGTAGGTTAGAAGAGATTCGCAGAAGAATCTCTTTAGGTTAGATTAGGTCTAGGATCTATTCCCACCCTGTGATGTAAAGCCTTACGGCAGTACCACAGGGAAAGGTTTTGGGTCAGTGTAAAGGGGTGTTTTAGCGTGTTAAAGTCTCGCACTCCTGGCAAACACCATCACTGCCAGGGTCTTTCGATGATTTCATCCCATTCATCCCATGAATAAAAAAAAAAACATACACACATGAATACATACATACATATTTACACATATATACATACATACACACATATACACATATACATATATACAAATTAATAATACATATAAATATAAACAAAAACTCATATACATATATACTTATAAACATATTTTTCAACAACAATCTGGAAATTACAAACAAATTTAAATACATTTATTTAGAACAAAATATTTAAACGTGTACATGTATATATATTTTAAAAAAATTGTAAACAGCTGTTCACTCTATTCATATAAATGTATACATACATATGTAGTTTATAAACATACATAACAAAATGTTTTCTACATATACATATAAACATATATACATAATTAGCAACAAAGTTCAAAATGGTTTAAGCAAATTTAAATAAATTATAAACATATACACATAGTTTTCAACAAAATTCAAAAAGTTTGAAAAACAAGTTAAAATAAACAACATATTTAAACAGTAACAAACAATAACTATCCCTATCTATCTCTTATGAACTAGATGTCTATAATTTTGAGCTACATTTGCTGTATCTGCCTTAAAATTAATTCTTTTTGTGATTGGTGTATTGATTATGTGTAACATTTCTAACATAAATCTACGTTTATAATTATTTTCTGTGTTTAATATTGAAACATTTTCAAAGTTTGGACAATGATTAAATCGAGAACAATGTGATGATAATGTGAATTTATATCTCTATATCTTTGATCAGTTTTATGTCCTGCAATCCTAGTTTTTAATTTGTTCTTTGTTGTACCTATATATACCTTATTGCAATCTTCATTGTCATTTCCATTACAAGGTATTTTATAAACTAAATTCGACCTGTCTAATTTATCAACTTTATCTTTTGTTTTACTAAAAAACTTATTTAATGTATTATAACTTCTATAAGCTACTGTATATTTTTCAGAATCATATATTCCTGATTTACCAATGCGTTCTGATATTCCAGATACATAAGTTAAAGATTTGTAAATTTTTGGTTCATTTACATTTCTATTTATGTTACTATTTCTTAATCCATATTGATTTATTAATCTATATATTAGCCAAGCTGGAAAATCATTACTCCTTAATATATTTTTAATTTTATTTTTATTTTTTCCGTGAAATCTACTGTCACTAATTGTTAAAACTTTATCCACAAAATTTTTAGCTGTATTAATTATAACTTTTTTATTTTGTTTCGAATAATAATTAATAATTCTTCCTGAAGATGTTGGTTTCTGGTACCAATCTATTAATAAATTTCTATTCTTTCTAATTATTAAAGTATCTAAATATGAAATCATACAATTACTTTCTTTTTCCATAGTAAATTTAATACAACTTTTAAACTCATTTAATGCCATCAACATATTATCTATTCCACCTTCAGAAATTATGCAAAATAAATCGTCTACATATTTAGTCATTATCCTAGGTTTTATGGCTACACGTCCAATACAACTGTCAAGTAATCTCTCCATAACAATATCAGCCATTATAGGAGAAGCTGGAGATCCCATTGGTAAACCTTGTTGTTGTAAATATATTTTTCCATCATATTGAAAATATCTGTTATCTTCTATACAAAATCTCAATATGCGTAAAAATAAGCATTTATCTATTTTAGTATATCTCTCTATTATATCCCATTTCTCCTCAATAGTACTTATTGCTAAATCAACGGGTATACTGGGAAATAAAGATACTACATCAAATGAAACTAATCTTTCATCACTACCTATTTCTAGATTTAATAATCTGTTTTTAAATTCTAACCCATCTTTAACATTATATACTGAATTTTCAGTAATCTTTTTTAATATATTTATAATATATTTACATAAATGATATGATGGTGAATTTACATAACAACAAATTGGTCTCAATGGGAACTGATCTTTATGTATTTTTGGCAAACCATATAATCTATATATATGTATATATATAATCTATATATATGTATATATATATATATATATATATGTATATATATATATATATATATATATATATATGTATATATATAATCTATATATATCATATATATATGTATGTATATATATGTATGTATATGTGTATGTATGTTTATGTATGTGTATGTATGCATATATATGTGTATGTGTGTATGTGTATGTATGCATATGTATGTATATATGATTTAAAAATTGTTTTTTATAAATGTTTTTTAAATATATATGCATGTTTAGGTTTAAATATTTTATTATTGTTCATATATTGTAAATTTATTTAAAATTTGTTTGAATCTTTTTGTATTTTGTTGACAAATAATTTTGTTTCACAAACAACATATTTTTTCATATCAAATAAAATAATTAATTTCCTGAAGAAGTCACACAACGGAGTGACGAAATATTGAAATTAAAAACTAAACTAAAATAAAGAGACCTTAAGCTTAAAAATATCAGAATACAATGATAATTAAAAAGAGGTCAAGAAACAAGAAGAATTTAACAATTTCAAGAGCACACAATAACTTTAAAGAAAAAGGAAAGGACATGAGCTACAGCAGATTTAAAAAGAATAATCAAGTCAGAGGACTTATTAATAGATTCAAGACTATGAGGGATAAAATTCTTAGGACCAAATCAACTATAACATTTTTGATACGTTGCAGAAATGCAGGCATCATTCCAAAATTCATTTCAAGCTCAACAAGGAATATATCAAGTATTTTCAATGTGGAGCAAGTTCCGGCAGTACAGAGGATAATTTATAGGTATACAAATGACATACATAACAAAATTTTGAAATATGCATTTAAACAAAAACATGAACTATTGAAACATTTTCAAAGTGAGATAAATGTAGTTAAAATAAATTTGAGTAGACATCTTACTAGAAGAGAATTTGAAGATTTTTTACAATATGAAGATAGGTTAACAATAGTATTAAATGAAAAGATAAAAAGAATTCATAAGAAAATTCGATTGTTTAAGGAATTTACAAAGAGAGGAACTAGGAATAAAATTTAATAACAAATGGTTTATAAATAAAACTAGTTATGATATACCAATAGATGTTCAGTGGACTCTTTCATTAGGTCCTAAACATGCATTACCTACTAAAAGAGAAGAATTTCCAATGTTAAAAATGTTAGCAGATGGGGAAGATCTAGTTCAAACTAAAACTGATAGTGAAGAACAAGAAATATCTAGAAATAGGTTAACATCACATCCACAACGCTCATTACGATCATTTCAACCATTATTTGTTAGAACTTTTCGTACCAACTTTGCTATGTCTGATCCACTAAGAAGATTATGTTGTTGCTTTAATGAAATGTATAATTTTATCGATTTTTCATTAGATATATATACTATTAAAATGAATATAATACTATTTTTAAATAACTAAATTTTAATACCAGATTTCTGGTTTATTGTAATAATATAGTTTGTAAGGAATTAATCCATAAACTAAGTAAATAAATAAAAAAAAAATCATTTATTGATAATCATACGAATAAAATAAGATTATCAAATAGAGATAAATATATGTTAGACAAAGTAAGAGAAACAGAAATATTTTTAAAGAGAAATAGGAATATATTAATTTTAAAAGCTGATAAAGGTAATGCAACAGTAGCTATTGAAAAACATGATTATAATATACGTATAATAATATTATAGGAGATACTTCAAAATATTCCTTGCTAAATAGAGACCCAACGAACAAATTAATGAAAGTTAACAATAACATTGTTGATGAACTTTACAGAAATAAGATTATTATAGATATAGAAAAGTATAAACTTAAGACTAATATTGCAGTAGCACCTAGATTATATGGTTTGCCAAAAATACATAAAGATCAGTTCCCATTGAGACCAATTTGTTGTTATGTAAATTCACCATCATATCATTTATGTAAATATATTATAAATATATTAAAAAAGATTACTGAAAATTCAGTATATAATGTTAAAGATGGGTTAGAATTTAAAAACAGATTATTAAATCTAGAAATAGGTAGTGATGAAAGATTAGTTTCATTTGATGTAGTATCTTTATTTCCCAGTATACCCGTTGATTTAGCAATAAGTACTATTGAGGAGAAATGGGATATAATAGAGAGATATACTAAAATAGATAAATGCTTATTTTTACGCATATTGAGATTTTGTATAGAAGATAACAGATATTTTCAATATGATGGAAAAATATATTTACAACAACAAGGTTTACCAATGGGATCTCCAGCTTCTCCTATAATGGCTGATATTGTTATGGAGAGATTACTTGACAGTTGTATTGGACGTGTAGCCATAAAACCTAGGATAATGACTAAATATGTAGACGATTTATTTTGCATAATTTCTGAAGGTGGAATAGATAATATGTTGATGGCATTAAATGAGTTTAAAAGTTGTATTAAATTTACTATGGAAAAAGAAAGTAATTGTATGATTTCATATTTAGATACTTTAATAATTAGAAAGAATAGAAATTTATTAATAGATTGGTACCAGAAACCAACATCTTCAGGAAGAATTATTAATTATTATTCGAAACAAAATAAAAAAGTTATAATTAATACAGCTAAAAATTTTGTGGATAAAGTTTTAACAATTAGTGACAGTAGATTTCACGGAAAAAATAAAAATAAAATTAAAAATATATTAAGGAGTAATGATTTTCCAGCTTGGCTAATATATAGATTAATAAATCAATATGGATTAAGAAATAGTAACATAAATAGAAATGTAAATGAACCAAAAATTTACAAATCTTTAACTTATGTATCTGGAATATCAGAACGCATTGGTAAATCAGGAATATATGATTCTGAAAAATATACAGTAGCTTATAGAAGTTATAATACATTAAATAAGTTTTTTAGTAAAACAAAAGATAAAGTTGATAAATTAGACAGGTCGAATTTAGTTTATAAAATACCTTGTAATGGAAATGACAATGAAGATTGCAATAAGGTATATATAGGTACAACAAAGAACAAATTAAAAACTAGGATTGCAGGACATAAAACTGATCAAAGATATAGAGATATAAATTCACAAAAAACTGCATTATCATCACATTGTTCTCGATTTAATCATTATCCAAACTTTGAAAATGTTTAAATATTAAACACAGAAAATAATTATAAACGTAGATTTATGTTAGAAATGTTACACATAATCAATACACCAATCACAAAAAGAATTAATTTTAAGGCAGATACAGCAAATGTAGCTCAAAATTATAGACATCTAGTTCATAAGAGATAGATAGGGATAGTTATTGTTTGTTACTGTTTAAATATGTTGTTTATTTTAACTTGTTTTTCAAACTTTTTGAATTTTGTTGAAAAATATGTGTATATGTTTATAATTTATTTAAATTTGCTTAAAACATTTTGAACTTTGTTGCTAATTATGTATATATGTTTATACGTATATATGTATATGTTGAAAACATTTTGTTATGTATGTTTATAAACTACATATGTATGTATACATTTATATGAATAGAGTGAACAGCTGTTTACAATTTTTTTAAAATATATATACATGTACACGTTTAAATATTTTGTTCTAAATAAATGTATTTAAATTTGTTTGTAATTTCCAGATTTTTGTTGAAAAATATGTTTATAAGTATATATGTATATGTGTTTTTGTTTATATTTATATGTATTATTAATTTGTGTATATATATGTGTATATGTGTGTATGTATGTATATATGTGTAAATATGTATGTATGTATTCATGTGTGTATGTATGTATGTGTGTGTATATGTGTGTATGCATATGTATGTGTATGTCTTTACATGTATATATGTATATATATATATATATATATATATATATGTATGTATATATATGTTTTTTTTTTTTTTTTTTTTGTATAGAACCGGAGGTGGGAATCTTCAAAAGATACTTATGTTCCCTCATAAGCATGCACGATTCACCATCACTGGTGCCTACGTACTAAACCCACCCCCTGTTTCCTTCGACCACTCTCCCTCCGCGGGACTGCCGTTAGGTATTACTTCGCGGAGGGCTGGTTAGCGATTTCGCTTCATCTTATGTACGCTCGTTCGATCTCTGTCTCTCCAGCCTTCGTAGTTCCTGCATAACTACAGATATATGGCGGTTACACTCGTTCCATTTAATTTCGGAACCCAAAATCTCGTCTAGAAGCTGGCGGGGATTAATATTCAACTCCCAAGGCCCCCTAAATCTCGGGCAGCAAAATAAAACGTGCTGAGCGTCCTCATCTTCTTCAACACAATTTGGACATGTTGGGGATCTATCGTGCCCAAATTTGTGCAGATATTTCCTGAAACAACCATGTCCACTCAAGAACTGCGTCATATAAAAGTTGGGCTCGCAGTGTTGTGCCTCCAGCCAGGGAATTATGATGGGCAGAAGATAATAAGTCCATCTGCCCTTCGAACTGCATTCCCATCTAGACTGCCATCTGCAGAGAGAAACACTCCTCTCCTCTCTCCTTATTGTAGCAATTTGCCCTGGATCCTCAAGACGACGAAAGTAGATTCGCCTCATTTCATCCGCCAGTATATCTATAGGTATTGCTCTTGCCAATACCATTGCAGCGTCATCGGATATTGTCCTGAAACCACTTATTTGTCTTATTGCACTTAGACGGTACACCGAGGATAGTTTTCTTCTTGTCGTCTCCTCGGAAAGTGCTACAGACCATACTGGGCAGGCATATATTATTATCGAAGTCACAACCGACGATATTACCCTTCTTTTAAATGACGTTGGTCCTCCAATATTTGGCATTTTTCTTGCCAGAGCTGCTTGTGCGCCGGATGCCTTTTTGACAATGAACCTTACATGTTCCTTGAAATTTAGCCTGTCATCGATCATTACGCCTAGGTATTTTATGGCCCTTTTCGATTCTATTCTTGCATCGCCAACTGTTACAGTCATCTTTTCTACTGTTTTTCTGCTACTTATTAAGACAGTCTCTGTTTTATGGGCAGCTAGTGTCAACCCAGCCCCATTAAGCCACAATTCAATCGATTCGACTGCCGCTTTTGCCTTCACCTCCACCTCCTCTACGGTTTTTGCCACTGAGACTATGGCAATGTCGTCCGCAAAGCCAATAATGGAAGTCCTATCTGGCAAGGATAGTCGCAGTATTCCATCATACATTATGTTCCAGTGCAGAGGGCCAAGAATAGAACCTTGCGGTACACCTGCAGTGACTTCCTTCTTCGCCATCATCGGTCACATACAAAAGTTTCCGATCCCGAAAGTAGTCGTTCACCAAATTCATTAGTTACGGCGGCGTACCCATAATGAAAAGGGCCTTGGCTATATTCCCCCAATTCACGGAATTAAATGCGTTTTGTATATCCAGGGTGACCACCGAGCAGTATTCCTTGGAACCAAATCTCCATCTTCCGCCTTCTATTGCGTCTTCTGCTATGTCTACTATTTTCCTAATCGCATCTACAGTGGAACGGCCTTTCCTAAATCCATACTGCAGGTCGGAGAGAGCTCCTCTGGCTTCAGCGCAGGCTAGAAGTCTATTGTATATAATTCGCTCGAGAACTTTACCCATCGTGTCAAGGAGACAGATTGGGCGGTACGAAGATGGTTCACCCGGAGGCTTGCCGTGTTTCGGGATAAGTACCAGTTTCTGCACCTTCCAACTCCGGGGGAAAATACCCTCGACTAGGCATTTCTGGAACATGGTGGCAAATATGTCCGGCCTATGTTGAATAGCCAACTTGAGCGCCTTGTTCGGGATTCCATCTGGCCCAGGCGTTTTTCTATCGCCAATTTTAGCGCATGCCGCAAGCAACTCCACTTGTGTGATCTCTGGGATTGTGTTAGTCGCCGCCGTCTCCGTCCTTATAATCGTATACGGTTGACCTCGTGGAAACAGGGTGCCAATAATCTTCCGAAGCAAATTTGGGCATCCCAATCTGGGATGTTTCTGCGCTCCTATGTTTTTAAAAACTACCTTGTATGCTGTTCCAAAAGGGTTGATGTTAGCCTCTTGGCATATTCGTTGGAAGGATAGCTTTTTACTTCTCTTTATGGCTTTCCTTAATTGGGTGCGTAGATCTTGATATCTAACTTGATAATCTTCCCATGATGATCTTCCTCTGGAACGTTGGGCCCTTCTTCCTGCTCTAAGGCATGCTGATCGTAACTCTCTTATTTCATCATTTCACCAATAACAGGTAGACCGTCCTCGAAGTGTATATCTTCGAGGCATAGCAGCATCGCAGGCAGTGTAGAGCATTTCGTATACGCTTTGCACCCTATCATCTACTAGGTCCCCGGTTGCGGTAAAGCTAGACAATAGCAGCTTAAACGTGTCACCATCAAAGCATGAGTCTTTCCATTTAGGCCCAGTGAACTCAAGCATTCTTGCCGTGTCAGTGTTCTGCCCAGCAATCGTGATTACAATTGCCTGATGATCGCTATTTGTGAAGTCTTCAGTGAGTCTCCACACCGTTCGCGAAACAAGGCTGTCGCTGGCAAACGATATATCTATCGTAGAACTGGTATCTGATCTCCTAAAGGTACTCCTCATTCCATCATTTAATAACGTGACCCGCAGGGATGCGAAAGCTTCTAATATACTGCGACCTCTTGCATTAGTCCACCTACTGCCCCATTCCATCGCCCAGGCATTAAAATCGCCGCATATGATGATCGGTGAATTTAAGTGTGCATTCGCAACTAAGCTCTCTAGCATATTCTCAAATTCGCCAAGGGACCACCTTGGGGGAGCATAGCAACTGTACAAAAAAATTCCCTTTATCTTCGCCATTACGAAACCTTTATCCAATGTATGGGTCTGTTGGAAAGGTAATGAGCCACAAGTCCAAATAGCTGCCGTTGTTGACTCATCGGCGATATATATATGTATGTATATGTGTATGTATGTTTATGTATGTGTATGTATGCATATATATGTGTATGTGTGTATGTGTATGTATGCATATGTATGTATATATGATTTAAAAATTGTTTTTTATAAATGTTTTTTAAATATATATGCATGTTTAGGTTTAAATATTTTATTATTGTTCATATATTGTAAATTTATTTAAAATTTGTTTGAACCTTTTTGTATTTTGTTGACAAATAATTTTGTTTCACAAACAACATATTTTTTCATATCAAATAAAATAATTAATTTCCTGAAGAAGTCACACAACGGAGTGACGAAATATTGAAATTAAAAACTAAACTAAAATAAAGAGACCTTAAGCTTAAAAATATCAGAATACAATAATGTGGGGAATATATTTCGTCAGCAGTAAATAACGATATTGGAGTACCACAAGGAGCAGTTTTAGGTACGTTGTTGTTTATAATATATATAAATGATATGGAAAAAATACTGCAAAACGCGAAAATTTGTATGTTTGCGGACGATGCGCTTATATACGTCAGCGGAGATTCAGCAAGAGAAAACGTGAGAAAGATGAATAAAGAATTGGAAAGTGTGGATAGATATTTGAAAATGGACAAAATCAAACTAAATAAAAACAAAACTAAGGCAATGATTATTAACGGAGCTACGTCGGACAATATAGTGATCGATGGTGAACAAATTGAAGAGGTTACAGAGATGAAATACCTTGGTGTTATAATAGATAAAAAATTAAAATTTGACTTGCACTACGATTACATCTGCAAAAAAATATCAAAAAAGATAGCATTCCTAAGGAGAATAAGAAATAAAGTATCAAATATCACAGCAGTAAATATATTCAATACTACAGTTAAACCGCACTTTGAGTATTGCTCAACTGTTATGTTTCTTGGCAACCAACAAATGAAAAATAGAGTACAAAGGCTCCAAAATTGTGGTATGCGATGTATACTTAAATGTAGCAGAGTAACACACATAAATGTAATGTTAGAAGCATTGCAATGGCTATCAGTAAACCAAAGACTGATAATGAATGTTATAATGTTTATAGTAATATTTATCAAGCTTGTGGTCGTTTTTTATAATATATTATTTCTTATAATTTTTATTCGATATTTCGTTAACAGCTTGTTAACATCTTCAGGAAATAAAAATTATTAAAATTTTATACATAGAAAAATGGTTTTGAAACATGACATAAAAAATTATTCAAAATATTTGTTTTTCAAATACAATAACATAAATAATTTTTTCAACATTAACAATTTATAGCAAAATACAATTTTTCAACATTAACAATTTATAGTAAAATACAATTATTTTGCCTTTCAACATTATAATAAAAATCTTATACGAAAATTATTTTTTATATATGTATAACATGAAAAAACTTATACATAGTATAAATTAGGCGCATATAATTAATTTTTTTTTTTTTTTTTTTTTTTTTTTATAAAACATAAACGTACATAAAGGAACATAAATATGTATATATACAAATGTACATACTCATATGCATACGTACATACATACATATATACATACGAACACACACATATATATATACACGTACACACGTACACATACATACACATATATATATATATATATATATATATATACATATATACATATATATACACATACATGTACATGTACATACACATACACACATACATCCATACATACATATACATACACATATAGATACACATACATATACATATATACACACATATATATACCTAAAATTATAATAATAATAACAACACCAATAATATAATACAATAAATTATCCCTAGCAAATAATATATATGTAGTTAATATACACAATTAAATTATGTAAATCTGCAATTTTTACTAACTAAATGTCTATAACTCTGTGCTAATTTTTCTGTATCTGTTTTAAAATTTATTCTGTGTGATGATGGTGTGTTTATTATTTCCAACATTTCTAACATTAATCTACGTTTATAGTTATTTTCTTTGTTTAATATTGAAACATTTTCAAAATCTGGAAAATGATATGATTTAGAACAATGGGAAGATAAAGCTGTTTTTTGTGAATTTATATTCCTATATTTTTGATCTGATTTATGACCTGCTATCCTAGTCTTTAATTTATTTTTGGTCGTACCTACATATACTTTATCACAATTCTCTATATCATTACCCTTGCATGGTATTTTATATACTAAATTTGATCTATCCCATTTTTCAATTTTATCTTTAGTTTTACTAAATAGTCTGTTTAATGTATTACACGTTCTATGAGCTATTCTATATTTATCTGTATCATAAATTCTAGATTTTGTTAACCTTTCTGAAATTCCTGGTATGTATGTTAAAGATTTAAATAATTTTTGTTCTGTATTATTATTATTAGTACTTTCTGTTCTTCTATTTCTATATTGTGATATTAATTTATTAATTATGTGATTTGGAAAATTGTTATTTTCTAATATATTTATAACCTTCTTCTTATTGCTATTGTGAAATTGTTTATCACTTATATTTAGAACCCTTTCTATAAAATTCCTAGCTGTGTTTATAATAATATGTCTACTATGTTTTGAATAGTAGTTAATCATCCTTCCCGAAGCTGTAGGTTTCTGGAACCAATCTATTATCAATTTATTACCTTTCCTAATAACTAGAGTATCTAAATAAGAAAGTTTTAAGTCATTTTCTTTTTCAACTGTAAATTTAATGTTGGAATTAAATTGATTTAATGTTGATAACATATTATCTATCTCAGATGTATGAAGGATGCAAAATAAGTCATCTACATATTTTGTCACTATTTTAGGTTTTATATTTAGGTTTTGAATTGATATGTCTAATAATTCCTCCATTACTATATCTGCTATTATTGGAGATGCTGGTGATCCCATAGGAATTTAGTCCAGACATATGCAAACTGACACAAACGCATTTCAAATCAGTTTTACGAATTTTGCGACTGTGTTAAGTTGAACGCAGCAAGCAGAACAAAAGCAGAGAAAACAAAAGTAGTACACTGAGTAAAAAATTAAAATTAAAAAAATTAAAAATTAAAACTAAATCTTAAAAAAAAAATCAAATATCAACATCTCCAATGATTATTTCCCCCTCGTAAAGTTTTATTCTTAATAAATCACATAGGTGTTCATCCGTTAATTTGTTGCGATATTTACTTTTAATTAATTTTAAAATGCTAAAAGCGGCTTCACAGTCGTACGTGGACCCGAACATGGAGTATAATTTAAGTATTTCCTTCTTAATAACAGGATACTTGAAAAATTCTCCATCCTCAAAAGGACGACATTGTTTTGCTAACATCAACCCAGCGGCAATTGAAGCATTCTTTAGTTGTTTTTTTTTCTCTTCAACTGTCAGACTTAGAGGAGGGGCATTTTTTTGTTGCAGGGAATTGAACATTTCATATTTTTTTTCTTCATCCAATTCATTAATATTTTTATGAATGGATATGAAATGTCTTTTTAAATTATAAAATCTTAAATTTGTGAAGATTTTATCACAAATCAGGCATTGCGCATTATTTTTGCCATTTACAAACATAAAAATTTCTTTATATTCGTCCATTTTTTTTTAAGTGCAGTTGTTTGTTTTTGTTTGTTTTTTGTTTTGCAGAATAGCAACTGACTTTGAATCGGTAAACAAGCAGCAAGCTTTCGGACATGTTGGTGTGAAAAAACGATGAAGCTACTATCGGTGTGAAAACACGATGACTCAAAAGAGTACTAGCTGCACATGTCTGATTTAGTCTAAAGTCTCCTCTATTCCTCAGATAATATGGTTGTACATCTACCACGTATGTAATTTGCTTCTCTAAGTATTTCGGCAGCAGTCCATTTTTCATTTTAAATATAAACATTATATGTTGATTTACTTTTATTGACCTTATCAGTTTATTGTAATATTTATCAAGCTTGTGGTCGTTTTTTATAATATATTATTTCTTATAATTTTTATTCGATATTTCGTTAACAGCTTGTTAACATCTTCAGGAAATAAAAATTATTAAAATTTTATACATAGAAAAATGGTTTTGAAACATGACATGAAAAATTATTCAAAATATTTGTTTTTCAAATACAATAACATAAATAATTTTTTCAACATTAACAATTTATAGCAAAATACAATTTTTCAACATTAACAATTTATAGTAAAATACAATTATTTTGCCTTTCAACATTATAATAAAAATCTTATAAGAAAATTATTTTTTATATATGTATAACATGAAAAAACTTATACATAGTATAAATTAGGCGCATATAATAAATTTTTTTTTTTTTTTTTTTTTTTTTTGTAAAACATAAACGTACATAAAGGAACATAAATATGTATATATACAAATGTACATACTCATATGCATACGTACATACATACATATATACATACGAACACACACATATATATATACACGTACACACGTACACATACATACACCCATACATACACATACACATATATATATATATATATATATATATATATACATATATACATATATATACACATACATGAACATGAACATACACATACACACATACATCCATACATACATATATATACACATATAGATACACATACACATACATATACATATATACACACATATATATACCTAAAATTATAATAATAATAACAACACCAATAATATAATACAATAAATTATCCCTAGCAAATAATATATAGTTAATATACACAATTAAATTATGTAAATCTGCAATTTTTACTAACTAAATGTCTATAACTCTGTGCTAATTTTTCTGTATCTGTTTTAAAATTTATTCTGTGTGATGATGGTGTGTTTATTATTTCTAACATTTCTAACATTAATCTACGTTTATAGTTATTTTCTGTGTTTAATATTGAAACATTTTCAAAATCTGGAAAATGATATGATTTAGAACAATGGGAAGATAAAGCTGTTTTTTGTGAATTTATATTCCTATATTTTTGATCTGATTTATGACCTGCTATCCTAGTCTTTAATTTATTTTTGGTCGTACCTACATATACTTTATCACAATTCTCTATATCATTACCCTTGCATGGTATTTTATATACTAAATTTGATCTATCCCATTTTTCAATTTTATCTTTAGTTTTACTAAATAGTCTGTTTAATGTATTACACGTTCTATGAGCTATTCTATATTTATCTGTATCATAAATTCTAGATTTTGTTAACCTTTCTGAAATTCCTGGTATGTATGTTAAAGATTTAAATAATTTTTGTTCTGTATTATTATTATTAGTACTTTCTGTTCTTCTATTTCTATATTGTGATATTAATTTATTAATTATGTGATTTGGAAAATTGTTATTTTCTAATATATTTATAACCTTCTTCTTATTGCTATTGTGAAATTGTTTATCACTTATATTTAGAACCCTTTCTATAAAATTCCTAGCTGTGTTTATAATAATATGTCTACTATGTTTTGAATAGTAGTTAATCATCCTTCCCGAAGCTGTAGGTTTCTGGAACCAATCTATTATCAATTTATTACCTTTCCTAATAACTAGAGTATCTAAATAAGAAAGTTTTAAGTCATTTTCTTTTTCAACTGTAAATTTAATGTTGGAATTAAATTGATTTAATGTTGATAACATATTATCTATCTCAGATGTATGAAGGATGCAAAATAAGTCATCTACATATTTTGTCACTATTTTAGGTTTTATATTTAGGTTTTGAATTGATATGTCTAATAATTCCTCCATTACTATATCTGCTATTATTGGAGATGCTGGTGATCCCATAGGAAGACCCCTTTGCTGCATATATATTTTGCTATTATATTGAAAATACCTATTATCTTCTATACAAAACTTTAAAATACGCAAAAATAAACATTTTTCAATCTGTGTATACCTTCTTATCATTTCCCATTTGTTTTCAATTGTATTAATTGCAAAATCAATAGGTACACTTGGGAATAGGGAAACTACATCAAAAGAAATTAAGCTTTCATTATCAGATATATGTTGATTCCTAATTTTATTCACAAATTCTATTGAATTTTTAATATTATATTTAGAATCCTTAGTAATATTTTTTAAAATATTTGTAATATATCTGCATAATTCATATGAGGGTGAATTTATAAAAGAACATATAGGTCTTAATGGAAAATTGTCTTTATGAATTTTTGGTAACCCATATACGAGGAGCAACTGCAACATTTGTCTTTAGCTTATTCTTATCATTAGAAGTTATAATTTCTTTCTTAAATAATTCTTCAACTATATCATTATTGATTTTTTGGTATTATAATAATAATATAATAGCAAAATATATATGCAGCAAAGGGGTCTTCCTATGGGATCACCAGCATCTCCAATAATAGCAGATATAGTATGGAGAATTATTAGACATATCAATTCAAAAACTTAATATAAAACCTAAAATAGTGACAAAATATGTAGATGACTTATTTTGCATCCTTCATACATCTGAGATAGATAATATGTTATCAACATTAAATCAATTTAATTCCAACATTAAATTTACAATTGAAAAAGAAAATGACTTAAAACTTTCTTATTTAGATACTCTAGTTATTAGGAAAGGTAATAAATTGATAATAGATTGGTTCCAGAAACCTACAGCTTCCGGAAGATGATTAACTACTATTCAAAACATAGTAGACATATTATTATAAACACAGCTAGGAATTTTATAGAAAGGGTTCTAAATATAAGTGATAAACAATTTCACAATAGCAATAAGAAGAAGGTTATAAATATATTAGAAAATAACAATTTTCCAAATCACATAATTAATAAATTAATATCACAATACAGAAATAGAAGAACAGAAAGTACTAATAATAATAATAATACAGAACAAAAATTATTTAAATCTTTAACATACATACCAGGAATTTCAGAAAGGTTAACAAAATCTAGAATTTATGATACAGATAAATATAGAATAGCTCATAGAACGTGTAATACATTAAACAGACTATTTAGTAAAACTAAAGATAAAATTGAAAAATGGGATAGATCAAATTTAGTATATAAAATACCATGCAAGGGTAATGATATAGAGAATTGTGATAAAGTATATGTAGGTACGACCAAAAATAAATTAAAGACTAGGATAGCAGGTCATAAATCAGATCAAAAATATAGGAATATAAATTCACAAAAAACAGCTTTATCTTCCCATTGTTCTAAATCATATCATTTTCCAGATTTTGAAAATGTTTCAATATTAAACACAGAAAATAACTATAAACGTAGATTAATGTTAGAAATGTTAGAAATAATAAACACACCATCATCACACAGAATAAATTTTAAAACAGATACAGAAAAATTAGCACAGAGTTATAGACATTTAGTTAGTAAAAATTGCAGATTTACATAATTTAATTGTGTATATTAACTATATATTATTTGCTAGGATAATTTATTGTATTATATTATTGTGTTGTTATTATTATTATAATTTTAGGTATATATATGTGTGTATATATGTATATGTATGTGTATGTGTATCTATATGTGTATATATTGTATGTATGGATGTATGTGTGTATGTGTATGTTCATGTTCATGTA
>OX637538.1:731118-778618 GCA_951800035.1 Linnaemya tessellans
GAAACATTTTCAAAATCGTAAAAATGATATGATTTAGAACAATGGGAAGATAATGCTGTTGTGAATTTATATTCCTATATTTTTGATCTGATTTATGACCTGCTATCCTAGTCTTTAATTTATTTTTGGTCGTACCTACATATACTTTATTACAATTCTCTATATCATTACCATTGCATGGTATTTTATATACTAAATTTGATCTATCCTATTTTTAAATTTTATCTTTAGTTTTACTAAATATTCTGTTTAATGTATTACACGTTCTATGAGCTATTCTATATTTATCTGTATCTGTTTGTTCATCTTCATCACCTAGAAAGAGATGAATTTAAATAGATACATTTCCTTCGTACTTACTTGAGCCAGCCATTATGATATCCAACATGTAATTTTCACACAAACTGTGTATTATTTTAGTTTTTTCGCTTGTTTTTGGCATTTTCAAAGAAAATTTTTATAAATGTTTTTCTTCACACCAGCTGACCGAAATTTGCAATAGCATACTAAGTTATAACGGGTTGCTCATAGCAGTCATATATTTTCGTGCTATTATTTTATGACATATGAGTTTATGACGACCATTTGAATACCCTAAATAATCTGCGGGTATAAGTACTTTTGTTTAACTCCACTCACTGCCTCGTTGTTTCTCGGAAAACGAACAGACTTTGCCAGTAGATGTCGATCCATAATCGAGCAAACTTCTCTAACACAACGACTAACTGTGGGATGAGACACATTCAGCATAACATCTTGCCCTACTGACTCCTGATAGCTACCTGAAAGAAAAGCTTCTTTAGGTGAACATGAACCTATTACTTTCTTGTCTTGTGCCTTACCCTGTGCAAAGGAACGAAGTGCAACCAAAATTCGAAGCTTTTTAGATAGTTTCGTAATTTTGTTTCCATGTAATGAGAAACTTCTGTAATGAAACTACGGCAAATGTCTTTCGGAAGTCTGAATAAGTGACGGAATTGTTCATCTGGCACATCAAATACATCCGTCATGTTCCGAAAGTGATTCCTTTTAGCGATAAGTTTGTTACGCTGATTGTTTCTAATTAAAGTAGCAATCATGTACCGGCACGAAAAACTGGGTATATTTATTTATTATTGTCAATTAACAATTTTTTTATTTTCACCACAAAATTTGTTGTTTACCTTTTTATTTAATGTTTACCAAAAACATATAAGTTCTTTGTAGTATTACCATCTCTATATAAAAAATTATTCCAATATTTAGTGGAAAAACTATTTCATATAGATACGGTTTTAAAAATTATTTACGTGTACAATATAAAATATACGTTGCAAAATTATAATTAAATTAAGTTTTATATATTAAAAAATATCATTTAGAATTCACGTTTTAAGTCATTTTATCTCAACCCAAAAAGAAAAAAGTACAAATCAATTAAAAAAAAAAGTTTTAAGCATGGGTAACTCTAATAAGAAATGACAAAAATAAAGATTTTGTATTTGTCCTTTTCTGACTGCAGTTCATTAACACTGATAGAAGGGAATAGTATGATGATAGCAAATAAGCTACGGCGAAAATTTTTTATTTTGGCTAAGCTATTACACTTACAGAATACAAATTTAGCGGAATCGCTAAAATATTTGACCTGAAGTTTGTTTAGCATATTAGAATTTTAGCTTAAGCTTTAGCTAAGAGAATTACAGAATTAGACTGCTGATTTGACAGATAATTAGTTTTATCCTTCCACTCAACGAATATGGGTGACCATCCAATGCGTTTTCGCTTCGCTAAGTAGGCCTGCGATCAACTTACAGAAGATGCCGATTTCGCCAAAAAAAAATCATCTTTTCAGATGAAGCTGATTTTGATCTTGGCGGGTATGTAAACAAGCAAAATTGTCGCATTTGGAGCACAGAAAACCCGCACGCATACATTGAAAAGCCGATGCACCCAAAACGATTCACTGTTTGGTGCGGATTTTGGTCCAGAGGCATAATTGGGCCATTTTTCTTCGAAAATTAGCAAGGAGTGGCCGTTACAGTCAATGGCGATCGTTATCGGGTCATGCAGCCATTTGAATTAAATTATTTTCCATTATTAACCGGAAGGATTGTACTTGCACATAAAAAAGAAATTTGAGAATACATTCAGTAGTTTTTTATAGCATTTTCAAATAAAAAAAAAAAATTATTTGGCGGACCGTCTATTTGATGACATAAAAGGCATTGTGCATTTCCAAAAGCATTATTTTTAATAAAATAATCTTTTAATTACATTGCAAGCTCACATGTGTATTCGCCAAAGTCTGTTCCCGTGATATTTGACGTAGGTGACAGGGTAGTTACGAAAAATTTTGATACTACGGCAGGTGTCAACAAGAAACTTATCCCAAAGTACCGGGGACCCTATATGGTTCGGAGGTTGTAGGTAATGATCGTTATGAAATAAGCGATGTAGATAATTATCAGGTAACACAGATACCTTACCACGGTATAGTGGACTCTACGCGTCTAAAGAGATGGCTGACCCCCAACCAAAAAGAGGGGAAGAGTCTGTCGAAATACAAAGGCGATGCTGAAAAATGTGTCCATCACGAGCTCTTGCATGACAATGTTGAATATGATGGATTGAGGTTATGGCTAGCTACAATTGAGGTCAATTGTTCTGTCAGGTTGGTCGAAATTGAAATATTTTGTATATAGCAACCTTAGTTTAAGAATAATTTTTACTTCAATCGATCCGAAAAAACTGTATAATTAATTAATTGTTATTTGAATTTGTAATGAAATATACGTCGAAAAATAAATAACTTATATAAAATATATTGGAAATAAAAAGTCATTGGAAAACAATTTAAGTCGTCGTTTTAAAACATCAACTGAGTTTGCTAGTTTTCTGGCGGAGCGTAATATTTCTCATGTAAAAGTATCAGTGGCTTCGCCACAGTCAAACAGCCAAGTTGAACGGGTTAATCGAGATTTGAGAGCTATGCTAGGAAAGTTGACAAAGAAGATTGACCATTCGGATTGGGTGTCGATATTGTCTCAGGTGGAATTCGCCATAAATAATTCTCCTCATTGTACAACGGGGCAAACTCCGAGTGTGACGCTATTTGGGGTTGAACAACGGGGAAAAATTTTGGATGCGATCACCGAACATTTGGGTATAAGGTCTGAAATTTAGAGCGTGGATTTAGGTGCAGTAAGGGATGCCGCAGCGGTTGCGATTCAAAAGTCTCAGATATATAATAAAAACTATTTTGATAAACATCATAGGGCTCCCGTGATATTTGACGTAGGTGACTGGGTAGTTATGAAAAATTTTGATACTACGACAGGTGTCAACAAGAAACTTATCCCAAAGTACTCAGCATCGGAAGCTGTTTTTGAATGATAAGCTACGGGGTGGAACTTCCCATCCTCCTGCTTCTGTAAAAGTACCGAGCCAAAACCACGCGAGCTAGCATCTGTATGTAGCTCAGTATCCTGGAAAGGACTAAACACTGATACCACGGGAGGCCTAGTTAACATGTCTCTTAAATTATAAAATGCCTCAGTACAAGAGTCCGTCCATTTAAAAGTACTATCCTTCTTGGTAAGGTCGGTAAGTGGCTTAGCTATTCTTGAAAAATTCTGTACAAAACGTCGGAAATAAGAGAATAACCCCAAACACCGCTGTATATCTTTATTATTTGTAGGAATCGGGTAGTTCTGAATTGCCCTTATGTGGTCATTATTCGGTTGAATCCCCTTCTCGTTCACACGATAACCTAAATAGTCAAGTTCCCGATAACCAAACTTGCATTTCGCTAGATTCAATTTCATTTCATACCTTCCTAATAATAGTAAAACCTCACGTAAAATCTTCATATGTTCGTCCAAAGTCTTAGTTGCTACCATTATGTCATCCATATACACCACAATCCTACCGCTATCCACCAAGTCCTTCAGTACCAGACCCATAAATCTTTGAAATACTGCAGGGGCGTTTTTCAAACCAAAGGGCATGTAACAATATTAATATTGACCAAAAGGTGTTACAAATGCCGTATACGGTATTGACTCCTCGTGAACGCGAACCTGATGAAACCGTCCTAAAGATCTAATGTACTAAAGTAACACTTATCTCCCAAATATTCAAGACAATCCTCTATTACTGGCAACGGAAAATTATCTCTCAACGTAATCTTATTTAAAGCGCGATAATCAATACACATACGCAACGTTCCATTCCTTTTCTTTGCCAATACTATAGGTGAAGCATAAGGAGACTCGCTGAGTCTAAAAAATTTACGCAAATATAAACCATATATATACTAAAAATCAAGCAAAAGAAAATCAATGTTTCCATAACGATTTCGAAATTCTTTTACAAGATCTCTTAAGAGATTGAAAAGTGCAAATAATAAAATTATACGGTACTATGGAAGCGAAGATCCTCGAGTAACGAAAGGCCTTGTAATTGGTGTTTTCGAAAAAGAAGGCGATAAAGATCCCAAACTGACCACAAGTGGAGAAAAATTTGATGATCGTGTGCAGGGAAAGGTGTCTGAATTAATCAAGGAATGCAATATCTGCGGTCAGTTGGGTAAAGGGAAAGTTGTTAATAATATTGATTAAGAATTTCGATCAGTTGCTGTTATTGGTTTGGGACGAGAAGGCGTTGGATTTAATGAGCTGGAAATGATTGACGAAGGAATGGAAAATGCTCGAGTAGCTGCGGGTGTTGGAGCACGATCATTGCAATTGCAAGGTTGCTCAGAGCTCTTTGTTGACTCCATGGAATATCCTGAACAAGCCGCCGAGGTTAGTGCCTTGGCTATATGGCGTTATAATGACAACAAACAGAGAAAAAAAATCGTACTCCAATTCCGAAGTTAGAACTATTTGATTCGCCAGATGTTGATGCTTGGACGAGAGGTCTGTTCAAAGCAGAAGCGCAAAATTTAGCACGACGCCTAAGCGATGCTCCCGCGAATCAAATGACACCCACGACATTTGCTCAAGCCACAGTTGATGCATTATGTCCATGTGGCGTTACGGTTGAAATTCGTACAATGGAATGGATTGAACAGCAGCATTTAAACTCATTCCTGACCATTGCTAAAGGATCTTGTGAGCCACCAGTATTGTTGGAAATAAGCTATTGTGGTACAGCGCCAGAGAACAAACCCATTTTATTATTACATCTTAGTATAACCGATGTACATTATTATTTGGCTTGGGAATCGGGGCAAGCCAATTGATATAGAAACTGAATTAAAGTTCTAGTTGGACGACCAGTCATGCGATAGCAGCTTCCAAACAACTTGAAGGTGCTCCTACACCATCATTGCTAATATCGAAACTTATATTATTTGTAACAAGTTTCTTATAGTAGTGCCATAATGGAAAACGCCACATACGATCACCCGTAAGAGAACCAGCCTTTTGAAATTGTTTCCAAATATAATGAGAGTTGGAAAATATGCTTGTAGCACCACCACCTAAACCTTTTACTACACCATTTCCCAGCGTGGCAACATCAATGACCAAACGGGGCTTATAAGCAGTTTGGGCATATAT
The DNA here is from genome assembly GCA_951800035.1 of Linnaemya tessellans. Taxonomy (NCBI): domain Eukaryota; kingdom Metazoa; phylum Arthropoda; class Insecta; order Diptera; family Tachinidae; genus Linnaemya; species Linnaemya tessellans. Next base: position 736,665 of record OX637538.1, read on the forward strand.
TAAAGGATCAGCCATTACTACGACCCCAGCCTTGTCTGTATCACGTATAGTCAATGTTCGACCATTGATTAGAGTAACAACATCGCCTGGTTTGCAAGCCATGCCGGAAGGCATATTTTCACATAACGGAATAACAGCTGAGATATTAATTGGTAAAGACAGTGCAGCGGCCGCCCGAATGGCAGCCACACATACGGCTGCACCGACCATAGAACCACGATATACATCCATGTTTTCGGCAGGACGCAAGCAGATACCACCACTGTTAAAAGTCATTCCTTTGCCCAGTAATAAAATGGGTTTGTCCTCTGGCGCTGTACCACAATAGCTTATTTCCAACAATACTGGTGGCTCACAAGATCCTTTAGCAATGGTCAGGAATGAGTTTAAATGCTGCTGTTCAATCCATTCCATTGTACGAATTTCAACCGTAACGCCACATGGACATAATGCATCAACTGTGGCTTGAGCAAATGTCGTGGGTGTCATTTGATTCGCGGGAGCATCGCTTAGGCGTCGTGCTAAATTTTGCGCTTCTGCTTTGAACAGACCTCTCGTCCAAGCATCAACATCTGGCGAATCAAATAGTTCTAACTTCGGAATTGGAGTACGATTTTTTTTCTCTGTTTGTTGTCATTATAACGCCATATAGCCAAGGCACTAACCTCGGCGGCTTGCTCAGGATATTCCATGGAGTCAACAAAGAGCTCTGAGCAACCTTGCAATTGCAATGATCGTGCTCCAACACCCGCAGCTACTCGAGCATTTTCCATTCCTTCGTCAATCATTTCCAGCTCATTAAATCCAACGCCTTCTCGTCCCAAACCAATAACAGCAACTGATCGAAATTCTTAATCAATATTATTAACAACTTTCCCTTTACCCAACTGACCGCAGATATTGCATTTCTTGATTAATTCAGACACCTTTCCCTGCACACGATCATCAAATTTTTCTCCACTTGTGGTCAGTTTGGGATCTTTATCGCCTTCTTTTTCGAAAACACCAATTACAAGGCCTTTCGTTACTCGAGGATCTTCGCTTCCATAGTACCGTATAATTTTATTATTTGCACTTTTCAATCTCTTAAGAGATCTTGTAAAAGATTTTCCAAATCGTAATGGAAACATTGTTTTTCTTTTGCTTGATTTTTAGTATATATATATATATGGTTTATATTTGCGTAAATTTTTTAGACCCAGCGAGTTTCCTTATGCTTCACCTATAGTATTGGCAAAGAAAAGGAATGGAACGTTGCGTATGTGTATTGATTATCGCGCTTTAAATAAGATTACGTTGAGAGATAATTTTCCGTTGCCAGTAATAGAGGATTGTCTTGAATATTTGGGAGATAAGTGTTACTTTAGTACATTAGATCTTTAGGACGGTTTCATCAGGTTCGCGTTCACGAGGAGTCAATACCGTATACGGCATTTGTAACACCTTTTGGTCAATATTAATATTGTTACATGCCCTTTGGTTTGAAAAACGCCCCTGCGGTATTTCAAAGATTTATGGGTCTGGTACTGAAGGACTTGGTGGATAGCGGTAGGATTGTGGTGTATATGGATGACATAATGGTAGCAACTAAGACTTTGGACGCACATATGAAGATTTTACGTGAGGTTTTACTATTATTAGGAAGGTATGAAGTGAAATTGAATCTAGCGAAATGCAAGTTTGGTTATCGGGAACTTGACTATTTAGGTTATCGTGTGAACGAGAAGGGGATTCAACCGAATAATGACCACATAAGGGCAATTCAGAACTACCCGATTCCTACAAATAATAAAGATATACAGCGGTGTTTGGGGTTATTCTCTTATTTCCGACGTTTTGTACAGAATTTTTCAAGAATAGCTAAGCCACTTACCGACCTTACCAAGAAGGATAGTACTTTTAAATGGACGGACTCTTGTACTGAGGCATTTTATAATTTAAGAGACATGTTAACTAGGCCTCCCGTGGTATCAGTGTTTAGTCCTTTCCAGGATACTGAGCTACATACAGATGCTAGCTCGCGTGGTTTTGGCTCGGTACTTTTACAGAAGCAGGAGGATGGGAAGTTCCACCCCGTAGCTTATCATTCAAAAACAGCTTCCGATGCTGAGTACTTTGGGATAAGTTTCTTGTTGACACCTGTCGTAGTATCAAAATTTTTCATAACTACCCAGTCACCTACGTCAAATATCACAGGAGCCCTATGATGTTTATCAAAATAGTTTTTATTATATATCTGAGACTTTTGAATCGCAGCCGCTTCGGCTGCCCTTACTGCACCTACATCCATGCTCTAAATTTCAGACCTTATACCCAAATGTTCGGTGATCTCATCCAAAATTTTTCCCCGTTGTTCAACCACAAATAGCGTCACACTCGGAGTTTGCCCCGTTGTACAATGAGGAGAATTATTTATGGCGAATTCCACCTGAGCCAATATCGACACCCAATCCGAATGGTCAATCTTCTTTGTCAACTTACCTAGCATAGCTCTCAAATCTCGATTAACCCGTTCAACTTGGCTGTTTGACTGTGGCGAAGCCACTGATACTTTTACATGAGAAATATTACGCTCCGCCAGAAAACTAGCAAACTCAGTTGATGTTTTAAAACGACGACTTAAATTGTTTTCCAATGACTATTTATTTCCAATATATTTTATATAAGTTATTTATTTTTCGACGTATATTTCATTACAAATTCAAATAACAATTAATTAATTATACAGTTTTTTCGGATCGATTGAAGTAAAAATTATTCTTAAACTAAGGTTGCTATATACAAAATATTTCAATTTCGACCAACCTGACAGAACAATTGACCTCAATTGTAGCTAGCCATAACCTCAATCCATCCCTCCACTATTAGAGGACTCATATTCAACATTGTCATGCAAGAGCTCGTGATGGACACATTTTTCAGCATCGCCTTTGTATTTCGACAGACTCTTCCCCTCTTTTTGGTTGGGGGTCAGCCATCTCTTTAGACGCGTCGAGTCCACTATACCGTGGTAAGGTATCTGTGTTACCTGATAATTATCTACATCGCTTATTTCATAACGTTCATTACCTACCACCTCCGAACCATATAGGGTCCCCGGTACTTTGGGATAAGTTTCTTGTTGACACCAGTCGTAGTATCAAAATTTTTCGTAACTACCCTGTCACCTACGTCAAATATCACGGGAACAGACTTTGGCGAATACACATGTGAGCTTGCAATGTAATTAAAAGATTATTTTATTAAAAACAATGCTTTTGGAAATGCACAATGCCTTTTATGTCATCAAATAGACGGTCCGCCAAATAATTTTTTTTTATTTGAAAATGCTATAAAAAAACTACTGAATGTATTCTCAAATTTCTTTTTTATGTGCAAGTACAATCCTTCCGGTTAATAATGGAAACTAATTTAATTCAAATGGCTGCATGACCCGATAACGATCGCCATTGACTGTAACGGCCACTCCTTGCTAATTTTCGAAGAAAAATGGCCCAATTGTGCCTCTGGACCAAAATCCGCACCAAACAGTGAATCGTTTTGGGTGCATCGGCTTTTCAATGTATGCGTGCGGGTTTTCTGTGCTCTAAATGCGACAATTTTGCTTGTTTACATACCCGCCAAGATCAAAATGAGCTTCATCTGAAAAGATGATTTTTTTTTTTGGCGAAATCGGCATCTTCTGTAAGTTGATCGCAGGCCTACTTAGCGAAGCGAAAACGCATTGGATGGTCACCCATATTCGTTGAGCGGAAGGATCAAACTAATTATCTGTCAAATCAGCAGTCTAATTCTGTAATTCTCTTAGCTAAAGCTTAAGCTAAAATTCTAATATGCTAAACAAACTTCAGGTCAAATATTTTAGCGATTCCGCTAAATTAGTATTCTGTAAGTGTAATAGCTTAGCCAAAATAAAAAATTTTCGCCGTAGCTTATTTGCTATCATTATACTATTCCCTTTTATCAGTGTTAATGAACTGCAGTCAGAAAAGGACAAATACAAAATCTTTATTTTTGTCATTTCTTATTAGAGTTACCCATGCTTAAAACTTTTTTTTAAATTGATTTGTACTTTTTTCTTTTTGGGTTGAGATAAAATGCCTTAAAACGTGAATTCTAAATGATATTTTTTAATATATAAAACTTAATTTAATTATAATTTTGCAACGTATATTTTATATTGTACACGTAAATAATTTTTAAAAGCGTATCTATATGAGATAGTTTTTCCACTAAATATTGGAATAATTTTTTATATGGAGATGGTAATACTACAAAGAACTTATATGTTTTTGGTAAACATTAAATAAAAAGGTAAACAACAAATTTTGTGGTGAAAATAAAAAAATTGTTAATTGACAATAATAAATAAATATACCCAGTTTTTCGTGCCGGTACATGATTGCTACTTTAATTAGAAACAATCAGCGTAACAAACTTATCGCTAAAAGGAATCACTTTCGGAACATGACGGATGTATTTGATGTGCCAGATGAACAATTCCGTCACTTATTCAGACTTCCGAAAGACATTTGCCGTAGTTTCATTACAGAAGTTTCTCATTACATGGAAACAAAATTACGAAACTATCTAAAAAGCTTCGAATTTTGGTTGCACTTCGTTCCTTTGCACAGGGTAAGGCACAAGACAACAAAGTAATAGGTTCATGTTCACCTAAAGAAGCTTTTCTTTCAGGTAGCTATCAGGAGTCAGTAGGGCAAGATGTTATGCTGAATGTGTCTCATCCCACAGTTAGTCGTTGTGTTAGAGAAGTTTGCTCGATTATGGATCGACATCTACTGGCAAAGTCTGTTCGTTTTCCGAGAAACAACGAGGCAGTGAGTGGAGTTAAACAAAAGTACGTATAGCCGCAGATTATTTAGGGTATTCAAATGGTCGTCATAAACTCATATGTCATAAAATAATAGCACGAAAATATATGACTGCTATGAGCAACCCGTTATAATTTAGTATGCTATTGCAAATTTCGGTCAGCTGGTGTGAAGAAAAACATTTATAAAAATTTTTTTTGAAAATGCACAAAAACAAGCGAAAAAACTAAAATAATACACAGTTTGTGTGAAAATTACATGTTGGATATCATAATGGCTGGCTCAAGTAAGTACGAAGGAAATGTATCTATTTAAATTTAAATTCATCTCTTTCTAGGTGATGAAGATGAACAAACTGATACAGATAAATATAGAATAGCTCATAGAACGTGTAATACATTAAACAGAATATTTAGTAAAACTAAAGATAAAATTTAAAAATGGGATAGATCAAATTTAGTATATAAAATACCATGCAATGGTAATGATATAGAGAATTGTAATAAAGTATATGTAGGTACGACCAAAAATAAATTAAAGACTAGGATAGCAGGTCATAAATCAGATCAAAAATATAGGAATATGAATTCACAAAAAACAGCTTTATCTTCCCATTGTTCTAAATCATATCATTTTTAAGATTTTGAATATGTTTCAATATTAAACACAGAAAACAAGTATAAACGTAGATTAATGTTAGAAATAATAGACACACTATCATCACACAGAATAAATTTTAAAACAGATACAGAAAAATTAGCACAGAGTTATAAAATTGCAGATTTACATAATTTAATTGTGTATATTAGCTATATATTATTTGCTAGGGATAATTTATTGTATTATATTATTCGTGTTTTATTATTATAATTTTATGTATATACATGTATATATATATATATATATATATATATATATATATATACATGTGTGTGTATATATCTGTGTATGTATGTATGTGTGTACGTGTATATATATATATATATATATATATATATGTGTGTATGTGTGTGTTCGTATGAATATATGTAAGTATGCATATGTGTATGTGCATTTGTATATAAACATATGTATGTTAATTTATGTGCGTTTATGTTTTATATAAAAAAAATATTATATGCGCCCAAATTTATACCATAAGTTCTTTATGTTATACATATATAAAAAATAATTTTCTTATAAAATTTTTAATATAATTTGTTAATTGTATTACAGGATGTTAATTTCCCAACAGGCTATAGGTTCAAATCTGCGAAACTGCAAATTATTTTTTATTTATTTTTTAATTTTTTATTTTAATAAATGAACGTGATTACATTCTATTTATTATTTTTGAGAGTGGAATATTAAGAATATTTTTCATAGTCATTAAACCAGCAGAACGGATCAGTACTGATTTCGAGGCCGCTACGCCATCTCATCAGCGTTCTTTGTTCAATTTTTCCACTGTTTCAAGTGGTGCTAGTTAGTAGGAATATCAACTATTTAACCAATGTTTTAACGAAAATTGAATATTTTCAAGTTATTACCTTTTTGGTTAGTACGAAATTCCCCAACCCTGACGATTAATATTCCCAATATTCCATGTATCTCTTTCGCTTTTTCCGGAGCTATCGGCTGCTGATATCTAAAGCTTTTTTTTTGTTATTTTTATGTTCAAGAAATTGCATTTTTGGTTAACAATTTGCAATGAACATGTAAACAAGTGCGCGTGCCCTCGCAATGTTTTTAAATTAATGTATGAATTTCTATTTAATAGTGAACCTTTTATTTATGTAAATTGTATTACAGGATGTTAATTTCCCAACAGGCTATAGGTTCAAATCAAGATTGATTTGAACAAGATTGATTCAAATAAAGATTGTTTTTTTTTCGTTTCGGAAAAAACTCGATACAAAAGTATGTTACTCAAATAAAAACCATGTTTGAAGTCTACTGATGATTTCGTAAAGCACCAATGAAATGCATATAGACATCGCTTAACCATAAACAAATAAATAAGCTTTCAATATGTTTACTTTTTATGATAACACTATGTTTCAATAAGGGAGCTATGTATACATATGTAGATCTAACTTTTTACTTGTTATTTACTACTATGTACACATGTACTTATATAGGCTCTTTTTCCTGAAGGTATGTTTGGTTGCAATGTATGAAAAGGAAATTGACACCTTATTGATAACTGTGCACATGCTTATATTTTCAATTGTATACGTTTTGCTTCTATATATTCATGACTACGTAATGCCTTTGGGAACTAAATAGATTTTCAAGGTTGCCTTTAAGAACTTGTTGCTCGTTCTTAACAAATAGCCATAAATAAGTGTGATATACTACATACATATGTATGTATGTATACTAATTATGAGTATATCAATGTATCCATATACATATACTTATTTATCTACATATATATGATGTTATACATATTTATGAATTTACAGATGAATGTGTGTAATACATAACACATATATGTATATACATATGTTAATACATAAGTGAATGCTAACACATCGTCACATTAATTTGGAGTAGCCCATATTTCGAAAAACAGATTTGTCAGCGGGATGCTACCTATGTATTTACATACATACATATGTGCATACCCATATATGTATGAGTACATACCCAAATACATATGTATGTATGTGGGTATATACATACATATGTATGTAGATGTATGGATGTAGAAATAAAAAACAATTATATTTTAACTGCTTTATTGATAATTAAATAAATTTTAATACAAAAATTTTTACAAATTCGGTCGTGTTTTGTAAGTACACGGACGTGCATACATATGTAAAAATATTCTCTTCATAAATTATATGAATATCGAAATTAATACAATGAAAAATTTCAATAAAGTTCAACCTACGTCACTGTTTGTTGGGTTGATGAAACAAGTTTCGTTAAAGTTACTTTAATGAGAGCTTCGTCTAATGTGTGGAATAATTGAATTTTTTTCAATGAAATAATTTCATTTATATACTAAAATTTATTAATTAATTATAATTCAATAAAATTATTTTACTGATATATTTAAATGATTTCGTTAATAAAATAAATTTACAAATGTTATTATATTATATCTTCTAACATATGTATATTTTTATACAATTACCTATTATTGTTTTAATTATAAAGTTTATAATCTATGGTCCGAAAAATTCCTAAGCACAAATAATGCCAGTCCCAATATATCGTTCATATATTTTACATATAAGGGAAAACCAAATTTAACAAGTAGAAGTCTTACATTCGGTTGTGCCGAATCTTTTACCGCCGTACTCCTTGTCCGTATATACATACATTAACATGCTGCCAGACAGACAGCCATCGCTTATTCCACTTCCTTCTTCATAAAGAAGCAAAATATATTCTTACTTTATTAGATCGCATATTAACGTTGTGGAACCTAAACACGGAATGACAACCCTATATTTTGCATTTTGGTTTTTGTTAATGTTATATGTATGATTCTTTTGTCTAATTTTTTAACCTTTTTTCTTTAATAAATAATATATTTGTTTGAGTCTTGAGGTTAAATTATATTAATATTTGTTATTCTTCGATATTTCGCTAACCATCGGTTAGCTTCTTCAGGAAATTAGTTAGTTTTGTCAAAAATTTTCTTTTCAATTAGAATATACAAAATTTTTTTAACAACATAAATCATAAATTTTAAATATTAAAAAATACTAACTCTAAAATGTGTAAATAGTTTAAATTAATACAATTTTATTATTAAAACATACTAAATCTAAAATGTATAATTATTATAAATTTTAATAATATATAATAATATAATGAAAACCGATGTGTGTATTAACTACAATTCTTTTAATGTTGTGTAATTAAATAAATATTATAAATTAGTAAAATTTTAAATATTAAAACATACTAACTCTAAAATGTATAAATACTATAAATTTTAATTATATATAATAACATTATGAAACCGATCTGTGTGTTAACTACAATTCTTTTAATGTTACGTAATTAATTGTAAACAAAATTATAAAAATGTTTTTTTTTATAAAAAATTTTTTAAACATAATACGTCATAAAGCTTATGGTAAATTATCTTAACATATGCATACAACGCAAATAATTTAACATAATTATGATTATCGATTTTAAATTTATACATGCATGCATATGTCAAAATATTTTATATATTGTGTATATAATTTAACATAAACAAATAATTCTAATAACTTCATTTCTATGAATTAAATATCTATAGTTTTGAGCTAAATTGTCAGTATCTATCTTAAAGTTCATTCGTTCTCTAACAGGTATATTAATAAATTCTAACATTTCTAACAAAAGTCTTCGTTTATAATTACTTTCTGTTCTTAAAACTGATGCATTTTCAAAGTCAGGATAGTGATTAAATTTAAAACAATGAGATGATAATGCTGTTTTTTCTGAATTAATGTGTCTATATATTTGATTACTTTTATTTCCTGTTATTCTGGTTTTTAATTTATTTTTTGTTGTACCTATGTATACCTCATTACAATTGACAGATCCATTCCCTTTACATGGTATTTTATAAACTATATTTGATCTATCCCATTTTGTCACTCTATCTTTCATATTACTAAATAGTTTATTGTTGGTACTATATGTTTTGAAAGCCATTTTATATTTTTGAGTATCAAATATATTTGATTTCTCTAGTCTTTCTGACATTTCTGGTATGTAAATTTATAAAATTTTGGTTCTGTGTTATTATTTGTTATCCTTTTCTTATATTGATTTATTAAACTATAAACTAATTTTTCTGGAAAGTCATTCTCAATAAGAATTTCTCTAATTTTTCTCTTATTTTTTATATGGAATACGCTATCACTAATTGTTAAGACTCTTTCTATCAAGTTTTTTGCTGTATAGTAATCAAAAATATAGACACATTAATTCAGAAAAAACAGCATTATCATCTCATTGTTTTAAATTTAGTCACTATCCTGACTTTGAAAATGCATCAGTTTTAAGAACAGAAAATAATTATAAACGAAGACTTTTGTAAGAAATGTTAGAAATTATTAATATACCTTTAAGGAGAACGAATGAACTTTAAGATAGATACTGACAATTTAGCTCAAAACTATAGATATTTAATTCATAGAAATTAAGTTATTAGAATTATGTGTTTATGTTAAATTATATACACAATATATAAAATATTTTGACATATGCATGCATGTATAAATTTAAAATCGATAATAATAATTATGTTAATTTATTTGCGTTGTATGCATATGTTAAGATAATTTACCATAAGCTTTATGACGAATTATGTTTAAAAATTGTTTATAAAAAAAAACATTTTTATTATTTTGTTTACAATTAATTACGTAACATTAAAAGAATTGTAGTTAACATACAGATCGGTTTCATAATGTTATTACATATAATTAAAATTTATAGTATTTATACATTTTAGAGTTAGTATGTTTTAATATATAAAATTTTACTAATTTATAATATATATAAATGAAATTTATTTGTTGGTGGTTAAGCAATGTCTATATGCATTTCATTGGTGCTTTACCAAATCGTCAGTAGACTTTAACCACAGTTTTGAAAAGTTAAAAACCTCTCATCTTATGCATATACTTCCGAAAACTTTTCATGCATAAGATGAGAGGTTTTTAACTTTTCAAAACTGTGGTTAAAGTCTACTGACGATTTGGTAAAGCACCAATGAAATGCATATAGACATTGCTTAACCACCAACAAATAAATTTCATTTATATATAGTAATATTGTGACAACAATGTGTCGAATAAAAAGATTTCATAACTAATTTATAATATTTATTTAATTACACAACATTAAAAGAATTGTAGTTAATACACACACATCGGTTTTCATTATATTATTATATATTATTAAAATTTATAATAATTATACATTTTAGATTTAGTATGTTTTAATATTTAAAATTGTATTAATTTAAACTATTTACACATTTTAGAGTTAGTATTTTTTAATATTTAAAATTTATGATATATGTTGTTAAAAAAATTTTGTATATAGATACTAATTGAAAAGAAAATATTTGACAAAACTAAATAATTTCCTGAAGAAGCTAACCGATGGTTAGCGAAATATCGAAGAACAACAAATATTAATATAAATTAACCTCAAGACTCAAACAAATATATTATTTATTATATGTATGTATATCAAAAACAATTTATTTTAAGTATCCAATGCTGGAACCATTTTCTTGATTATCTGAATTTGAACACTGATTTCATTCCTTTTAATATACATATATGCTTGATTACCAAAGAAAAAATTACTTATGAATAAGCGCTTTGTTATTAATAGACTGGCATAAATCTCGAATTGCACATTAAAAAAGTTTTAATAACGATAACTAAATGATTTTTTAGTTGACCACTTATATTATATGTACCAAAAAATATTTAAATTTTCCAACCTTGATATCGAATTTTTGATGTTTTTTTAATTTCTAATATTTTTTTATTTATATCTGAAGTATAAAATCCATTTGATTAACTAAAAAAAATTTTAATTTTATAGTTGACTACTTCCATGTACCAAAAAAATTTCAGTTATCCTACTTTGGAATCGCCTTTTTGACTTTTTTTAATTTTTAGTACCGACTTAAATATTTCTGAAGCATAAAGCAGATTTAATTAACAAAAAACTACAAAATTTTATAGTTGGCTACTGTTTTGTACTAAAAGAAATTCAATTTAAAATGAGTTTGAAATGTAATTTAATACAAATTTTTCATACAAAATTTTCGTAAACCACTAAACAATATTTTAGTAGTCTACTTCTATGTCCAAAAAGTTTCATTTTCCCAACCATGGAATCGTGTTTTATATTTTGTAATTTTTAATACCTATTTAATTCATTCTGAAAAAATAGATTTAGTTAAAAAACATTTAAAAACTAGTTTTGTAATTTTAAAATAAAAAAAAAATCAATTTTCCAACCCTGGAATCGTCTTTTTGATTTATCTTAATTTTAATACTGATTTAATTATATCTAAAGCATAAAACAGATTTATTTAATAAAAAAATAAAATGTACATAGTTGACTACTTATATGTATCAAAAAAGTTTCAATTTCCGAACGCTGGAATTTCCATTTTGCTTTTTATTCAAATTTTTAACACTAATTTAAATTTTTCTAAGTATAGCTAGAAAGTTATTTTTTTTACCAAAAATACTGGGTAAATTGTGTTAAAGGTTTCCAGCGCTGGAACCGTACTATTGATTTTGCTAAATTTCAATAGCGACCTACATATTTAGGAAATACTTCAGTGAAATAATGAAGCCTCTAGCTCTTATGGGAACTTGGGAAAACCGATTTTACATACAGACAGACGGACGTCGCTCATGTGACTTCCCTATACATAAGGATCCAGAATATATGTATGTACATATATGCCTTATATAGTCGAGTATCATTAATGAAGAGATACACACGGAATGACAAAATTTATTTCTTGTTTAATATGTAAACCGCTACAAAAATGTTGTCGACATTCGTATGTATATGTACATACATACATATGTATGTATATGTAAGTATATGCAAATATAAAAACACCAATATGCAAATATTATGTAGAAGAATTAAATAAATCAGTACATGTGAAACCATTTTTATCAGACTTGTATATACATATGTACATACATATGTAGTATGTACATATGTATAATTTCAATGAAATCTTCATCGAGAAACGAATAGGTACCTAAATTTCATATGAAATTCCAAAATTTTTATAAATATATAGATACATATGTACAATATACATTGTACATACATATTTACTTCTAAAGAATTTAAAACTAAACCTAATTGTGTTAAAGAACAGATATTTAAATTTGTTTAACAAAAAACTGCATACATGTATGTACAATGTACATACATGTATGCAGTACTCTCTAAAAAGACACAAAGTGTTGTCATAAATCCAATGAAATATTTTAACGGAACTTTAAAAGCCCATGAAGAAATTCTAATTAAATCCTTTTACAATATTCAAAATTTTCTTATTGTAGGTACATATGTATGTATGTGCATACCAGGCTGTACATACATACATACATATGGATACAAGTGCATGTTGTTATATTCAAACATACATATTCTTGTGCATACAATCAAATGCATGTATGTATTATTACAAAATTTTCGCATCAGATCAATGTAAATATGTATGCGTGTATGCACGTTCATAAGCTACGTTTAGACGATATGTTGAATCAGCATATTTACGCTGAAAAATTTGTTACAACTCCCAGCATATCGTGTAAATGCAAAATTTCTTCAGCATACGCATGTCTGACAACGTTTGTTAGGTTTATGCTGACAATAGAGACAAACGTATGTTGGTAATTTCAGCATATCGTCTGAACAGCATATTTTTAGTGCTTGACAAATTTCCTGTATATGCTGACGGATATGTTGTTTGATGAAAATGTTATTTAAACTTTTCAACATATGCCAAACTTTTATGCATATGTGTCGAATGGCTTAACCGAGCCGCCGTTAGTTTCTTTTTAATGTATATACAATTCGTGTCGAAAATGTGCATTAAAGCACACATATACCAAAATAAAATGAAATTTAGTTGAAATTTAAGCAATGCGAAACTCTCAAATCAAAAAATAATAAATGGTTTGAAAATTTACAATCAATTAATTAAATGCTCACAGCCGGATTGCACAAACGTGCAAATTAATACCATTACCACATGTTTGCCATCAACAGCACCAATACAATTTGGAAATTGCCACCGCTCACTAAATGCGTTCGCTACAGCCTTCCACTCTTCTGTAGTTGATGGCATCTATATTAGGGAAAAACCTTTAGCGTTTAAATACAAAATAATACTTCAATACTCTTACTTTCATATATGTATCTACAAGCACTGTGTAAATTGCATCCAACACATGTGGAATAATTGTGCTAATTGTCGGCTTTGGGATGCGAAAGAGATACTGCAGTGATGAAAATGAATCACCACTGCTTAAGAAACGTAGAGTCAAAATAAGTCTGTCCTTTGCTGTGATGCTTTTGCGCATCACTGTGTCTTGGTTAGCAATTATTGGTGACACCAATAAAAGCAAATTATTAAATTGTTGCACATCCATACGAAGAAAGTTTTTGTATAACGATTGTTCTTCCTCTTCCAATTCCTTGTATAACTTCGCACAAAAACCTTCTTCCTCCCGCCGTTCAACCCATTTTCTTTTCCAAACTCTACGTCTTTTTGGTTTTGTTTCTGCTTTATCATCATCAAAAACTATCGCTGTGCGATAGCTAAAGCAAGTTCCTCTGATGACATTATTTTTAAATAAATAAATAGTAATGTCAAACTCACTAATTTCATAAACAAATACTCATATATGCAGCATATATATTACCATATAAATTTCAACATATCGTATAAACACAAAAATCGTATGCTAACTTTTATGTTGACATTCCATTTGCTGATATATGCTGACATTAAGAAATTTGGTAGTTTCAGCATATGGTGTAAACACCTAACATATGATATATGTTGACATAGGAATTTGCTGCTACTTTTAATCAAATGAGTGTCAGCATATATATGCTTATTCAACATATATATACATAGGTTTATCCATGCCTCTATATGTATGTACATAATTTTATACCTACATACTTTTATACTCATGTATACAATGCCTCTACATGTACATACATACATAATTACATTCATTGCATATGCATAAGTGTACATACCTACGCATGAATGTACATATATATATATATATATATATATATATATATATATATATATATATATATATATGTATACATAAGTTTATATATAGAGGTGTACATATGTATGTATATGTAGTAGATACTTACTAAATTAATCTAAAGTTTTTCCCGTTAATATTTTCAACTCTAAAATCATATTCTAAGTTAATACAAAAATGTACAGTTTGATACATATGTATGTATTTTAAAAAGAAAAACATAATGTCTATTGTGATAATTTTATAACAGTAAACGAAAATATGTTGTTGCTTAATTACATTATGGCCATATTAGCGCTTTTTGAGATACGTATTTTTGTTTTAGCTTCAAATTTCACTTTTAATTGTTAGCTTAACTATATATGTAACTTTTTGAACCTGTTCTCCAAAGTCAATTGTCTGCTAAACTAGTTTAAGAAAATTTAAATTTTTTATGGTAACCACTCAAAATAATATATCTAAAAACGTTTGCAGTAATTTTTTATTAAAAAAAAGCACCGACAAACTTTTATTCATTAGCAAATAAAGCAAAAAAAAGTCGGTTTGAAAAAGAATGTACATTTTAAGAATACATGACATTACTTTATTAGATTCACACCATTGATTGGCCAAATCAAATGTCAATAATAAAGTTATGGGTTAAGGCTTTTGAGTATGAAATACAATTAAGAGTTTTCTTCTTTAGTTATAAAATTTTAGTTCTGCGTCTAATGCAGAAGTTGACACGACACGTATTCACCGACATGTATTTCTTAAACAAACACACTTACTGTATATTCTATGAGTTCACTTCTTTACATCAAATTCGGCTTGAAAATATAAATAAAATCTTATTAAAGTTTCGTAATACTGATCTCATTAAAAATTTATTAAAAATATGTTTTCATATGATCACGAGTTTTCGTCAGAAATATTGATATATGTACATATACATATGTATGTATACTTACATATTAAATATTTAATTAAGCTACTATTATCACAAATGATTTATGTATGTCTCTCTTTAATTCATAAATTTTTTTGAGTTTTTACAATTTGCATATTAAACAAAATTTTTGTTCTTGTTTTCTGTATATATGTATATACATATATATATATATATATATATATATATATATATATATATATATATATATATATATATATATATATAAATTGTACGATCGAAATTTTTTTCGACATAGTTAGTTTGATTTCCTTCAATTTCAACTCCTTTTTAAAAATTATTTAGCTTGATATTGTTTTAAAACCTTGTCACACTGCCAACATATCTGAACACAAGGTTTGTTCATTAACTTTTCTTTGTAGATATTTATAAAATTATTCGTCTGGGCCACTATGTCACCCGATATCGTCCTGTCGCATATATACATTTAAAACAAAATTTTAAAATTTGTTTTTGCTTTTTTTTTGTAAGACAGAACGATATCGATAGACATCGTGGGCCAGGCAGTATGCTCTCATACAATAATGTACTATATATTTAAATAGTATTTATCTACATATGTACATACAAATGTCACAGGTAAAAAGAAAGAAAACCTAAAATTTGCTCTCGGAAGGAACCAATTACATAAGGACACTAACTCACACAATCATGTACTAATGAGCTCTATAGAGCACCCTCCTCTGGTATTGTAGCAAACGAATTCGTCGCTGAAGTAAAATAATAGAAAATGACTTGTACAAAATCTCTTTTTTAGAAATATGGATTATCTTTATCTCTCCATAGCTCTAGCTATGCATTGCATCACGTTTAAAATAAGTAACTAATATAAAAATTATCAAGCGTACCAGTTGTCCTTAAGAAATAAACGACTTAAGGAGAGTTCAGATGGTATTAAATTATGTTTTTATCGAAGAATGAAGTGTATTATGGTTGTAAAGCGGCATGGCCACACATCAAACTGGTGCTTCAAACTTGTGTATGTGTTGGTAAAATTCAGTTTGAGAGTGAAAATCTAAATTGGTTTGATATTCTTCAAACTCACATCAAACCATACGTGTGAGTTTTTTTCACTAACACTATCAAAGAAAAGCAGAGTTTGAAGCGTCAGTTTGATGTGTGGCCATGCCGCTTAAGATACACGTTACTAAAAATCTAATAAAATATACACACAGCACAGTTCTATAGCATGTTACACAATACTTATTGTTGTTGTAGTTATCGAAGCTCCGCCCACGAAATCAAAATTTTTCTATTTTCGTACTACAAAGTATGTTTCATTAGGACGACAGCATGTTGCACTTATACGGCTTATAACACTATTTTTGCTAACATCTTTACGATCATTACATATTAAACTAAGGCAAAAAGTCGAGCACCGAACTACTGGTACTGAAAGAACCAATTTTGTGCCAGGCCTCAGAATGTACACTATATATTTATAGTTACCGAATTCATCAGAAAACATTGTAGGTATAAGGAATACAGTGTACATATAATACTGTTTAAGGAATAAAATTACAATTTATCTCTATTTTCATTACAAGGCTTTCATATATAATGAATAATATACATTGCACCTAATCGCAATTTAGTAATAAGTAGAACAAACGTATTATAAAACAAAATATTCTTCGCTCATATGCACACATGCATATATACATATATATCTACCCAGTTGGCAAAATCGCCGTAGAAGAAATTGTATTCGACGATGAAGGTACGGCATGACCTTTGTCGGTTTAATTTTCTAGTAGACAATTTAAATGAAAGTTGTTCATGACTAACTGACACCAAAGCTGTGTGATTTGTCTTCAATAAAATTGTTTGTAATTGGAACTGTGTTTAGTATAACCTCTATGACATACTGTTGTTTTGTACCCATCGTCAAAGATGTCTTAATAACGTGGCCAACAGGGTACCTTTCTATACAATAGTAAGCATACATATCGTTGGCACGGTTAAAAGATGTAACGATTTTGAGGTCATAGAATAAACTTTAGACGGCTACCCGATTTTTGCTTTATATATAACAAATTTCAAATAATAGATGACCTTCAAAGCATACCATTTTCGGCAAATGTTAGAAATGCTGCACAAATGCATTCAATGCAAAATTGGCCTTGAAGATACTTCTCAAAACAATTTTTCTTATCCTTATAATATTAGCAATGCCAATATTAGGTAATCAAATACATGAAGTAGTCAGATTTAAGTATAGGATTTTTGTGGAAGATTTTCATATAGTGAAATAATCTCTCATGTGTTTTAGAATAAATATTATTTTTCAAATGTATGTTACGTTGTTAGTAAATGCATTTGCTAACTACATGCTGCTCTTTAAACATGAAATCTAAGAATTTTGAAATTATTTATGGTACGGTTTTGTGCTAAAGTATACATATTACATATATAATAAATTAAACCGAAGAATGTCCAAAATCATTCATTTTTCAGCACTTTCTAGTAAATAAAAGACATCAATAACTTATAGCAAAACCTCAATATACATGGTTGTGTTGTCAGAATTTTTTCTTCATATTCAATTCTATTAAAACCAAATTTTATTATACA
Organism: Linnaemya tessellans; assembly: GCA_951800035.1. Lineage (NCBI taxonomy): Eukaryota > Metazoa > Arthropoda > Insecta > Diptera > Tachinidae > Linnaemya > Linnaemya tessellans. The sequence goes on from OX637538.1 coordinate 754,820, forward strand.
TTAAAGAAGTTTAGTTTTATTAATTTAACATTATATAAGTTGAATGTGCTAGGCTGAAATCATATAATAATTTAGTGTGGCAACCATGAAACTAAAATAAACTAAATACAAAAGCATTTATAGCGGTACACGACTTATATTACCTACACACATATAAATTTATATACATACATAGCAAAGCTTACATGATTTGCATTTTCGTTTCTTGTAAGCAAATTTATTTTAACTTTGATCGTTGAAAAGGCAACTACTAATACCTGCCAGTGGTAAATTTTTGTATAGACGAATTTGTATATAGATAGATATACATATTTAATTGCTACAAATAGCTTGGTGCTTTTATGAAGAAATAGATTCAAATAAAAAGAGTTTTAACAATATAATTTTCGTAGAAATCTCTGCCGAAGGCAAAAAAGAATCGGGAATCCCACTTAAGCAGAAAATAAAATCCAGTCGAGGATCATTTATATTTCGAAAGTGTTGAAATAGTTAAATAAAAGAGCCCAAACAAATACATATGTATGTCCATAAGGTGAGTTTTTTAATTTTAATATATTTATGTGATATTCAAATTTCTTTATAACGAGAATCATTTTTTATAGAATCCGCTACCAAAAGGAGAAACAGAATTACAATTTAGTGACTGAAGAATTATCATATCGTATATAAGGTGAGTGTTGTTAATATTTAACCAATTGAATTGAATAAAGGACTCATCTGACAATAAAATTTCTTACACCAAATTATCAATGCAGCTACACCTGACTTTTTACAAGTGCTCAAAGCCTCCTAGGTTATTTAGGGCCATTATTACAACTTAAAGTTAGTTAAAAGTAGGATTTTATCGGACGTATAAAAACTTGATCATTTGCAAACTTTTGCTTTAACCTAAACTGAGCGATATATTACAGGTAAGTTTATCCTACCTGGTAAGTTAAATCCAATTTGAAATAATGAAAAGTTTTTTATACGTCTGATAAAATCTTACTTTTAACTAACTTTAACATTCGTACACTCTACATGGTTTTCTTGTGATGGCACAAAATGTCATAGGTAATGTGTACCTGGCTTTAGAAATTTACAGTTGTCACAAGTATATACCATTCTCGGCGTTCATATACATGAATGACATGATTAAATATTTATTCGACAATCTCATCCATACATACATATATAACCAGATCACAGCAATTACGCACCATGACATTTTTGCTATCGCAAGAAAAAATAATAATATGGCTCATTCCAACTTCTATCGTTTTCGTACATTTTGGGGTGTAATTTTCATATATTTTGTGCGTGTGGTGTCTATTGAATTTCCAATTAATATTTAGACGACAGCACAAGTGCGATGGTCTTAACCCTAGAGAGATAACCATATTAGAAGTTACGGAAAAGATAACCATACGTCTGTGGGACGTATCATAGTTTTTCTTTATGGTGACAATATTTTTGAACATATTTTTTACCTTTTTGTACTGATATGTATTCTTTGTATATTTCCTTATTATTTAAATGCATTTTTGAATAAACTTTTTTTATTATGTAGCAAAAAACCACATTTTCAATATTCTTATAAAATAAACAAAAAAGTATTTTGTAAAAGGAACTGCTGTGGTCTTAAAAACTAAGATGAACACATTTCTTTCGCTTTTTAAGCTTATTTAGATATAACATTTATGATAAATAAAAAAATATTAAGTATGGTCAAATCAGGTACAAGTTTTGCACACTTCATTTTTATGTTCCCGGCATATGGGCTTAGTACATTTTACACACACCATTTTAGACATACGCCTTATTTTGGAGGGGCAATAGGAACAGTATCTCTTTTTCTTTGGTTCAGATTCTTCTCTGCCTCCATTATTGTCTCTTTGAGGCAATGCATTTTGTATATTTCGCTTCAAAGCGTTACTCAAACTAGGAGCCTCCAAGCGCTTTTCCATCCATGGGGATGTCACCGAACTGGATAAAGTTTTCATATAGTTTCTTCGACTAGGCGGTTTTTGGTTTCGAGACTGCAGGTTGTGGCAATAAATAACGTATTAATTTACAAAAGCTATGTTGAGCAGTCCGTAAAATATTGCCATAGGGCAACGGTTAGTTTTCCTTGAGTACGACATTATTGACCACATTTGGTCGAGCGTGTCGACTCCTCCTTTTGTTTGGTTATAATACAAAATCATGTCTGGCTTACCACTACTTTCATCGATAGCGCCTTTTTCATTGCAGGATGAGAGCATGAACACCATTTTCGAAGGCTTCGGTTTATAGGACAAAAGCGTTAAAGGTCCATCATAACAAAATCTGGCAGTTCCAATCTCTCGCGATCGTGAATTTTTCATTACTTCCGGAATTTCACGTTTATTTGACCTTATAGTTCCCACCAAAGTCAATTTGTACGGCTCTTTTAACAAGTTCTTTGCCAGTGGAACTGACGTAAACCAGCTGTCACAATTTATATTGCGAGAAGTCCCATGTATTGGTTTGGATAATTCCTTCACGTAATATTCCACCAAAGGGACGTTGGTAGTATTACACGATTTGCCTAGGTATGGAATGGCATTGAATATATATTTTGTGGCACTGTCGCAAATCATTACAATTTTGATCCCATATTTATTTGGTTTATTGGGAATGTACATTTTAAATGGACATCGGCCACGAAAACCCAGCAACTGCTCGTCAATTGTGGTATGCGACCCCGGTGTGTAACTGGTTTGGCATTGTTGAATGAACATATCCCACACTTTTCTGACAGGCAAAAACCGGTCATTAGGTTGAAGAGAAGGTCGCAATGCTTTGTCGTCCATTCGTAGGCATCGAATCAAAAATTTAAACCTATAGCGACTCATAGCCAAAGTATATAGCGTTCCACTGTAGGTATTATCAAATATTTCATCGGTTGCCAGATGGTTATCTTTTAACTCAGCTGTCAAAGCGAGAATTCTAATAAGGGCGCGGAGTTCATGTTCACTTGTATCCCTATAAGTTGCTGTCGTCATTCCATCTTTACGTTTCAGGGATATATCCACATTTGTCCATTTTACAATTTCCAGAATAATTTCGTCGGTAAAAAATGCATTGAAGCAGGAAAGGGGCTCAAGCAATGAGTACGTCAGAGACGTACGCGATCGTCAAAACTCAAAGAGTATCGAACTTACCACAACAAAATAACCACTATCGGCAAGCTACTGTAGACGACTGAGAAAAATAAAAACGCCAACGTGTTGCAAAAACATTCGAGAGAGAGAGAGCGAAAAATTAAAAAGAGATACGTCTCTCAGACGTAGGTTTCCCTTAAGGGTTAAAGGCTTTCGAATAAACAAAATATTTATTATAACTAACATATAAATGAAATTTATTTGTTGGTGGTTAAGCAATGTCTATATGCATTTCATTGGTGCTTTACCAAATCGTCAGTAGACTTTAACCACAGTTTTGAAAAGTTAAAAACCTCTTATCTTATGCATATACTTCCGAAAACCATCTGAGAATTCACAACTTGTAAATTACAAATTATTTTCAAAAATAACAACAGAATAAGAATAGTAGGCCTTGTGGTTAAAGTCTACTGACGATTTGGTAAAGCACCAATGAAATGCATATAGACATTGCTTAACCACCAACAAATAAATTTCCTTTATATATTAGTATTGTGACAACAATTTGTCAAATAGAATAATTTCATAAATATTATAACTAACATGTTATAACTAGAACATGTTAATAGTAGTCAGTTGCTGTCAAAAAAGAGTGCGCATGCGGCAATTTTTTGCTGTCGTCTTGATACGACGTCGATGCCGTCATTCATAATAGGGGCCATTGATATATTTTGTACAAGTATCTAAAGCCAATAATCCACTAAGGCATTTTTTGTCATTATAATAATTTTTGAAAGTTAAATTATACCGTATAAACTTTTAAAACTTATCAAAACTATTTTATGGCATTTTGTTGTAATTTTTTAAAATAAAATTACTCAATGCCCATGAACCTTTTAAATTTATCAAAAACTTAGTTGAACTCAATTCGCCTGATTGTGTAAAGCGTTTTTCGTAGCAGATTAAAGAAAATTGCTTGTGTGTTTCTTTAATCCTGAAGCAGAAACGTCTTTGGCGTAAACGCCAACGCCTTACACAATCAGGCTGAATATGTCCAGAATTTTTAAGGCACTACACCATCTTACAGCCACATTTACTCGCAACCGATCTTGAAATTGTATGCATACTGTGAAATAACAGTAACTAACATTCATACATACATGTCCAAGATAAAAAAAGAAAAATGAGCCGAACACATTACATTCTAGGTATTAAAAAAAATATAGAATTGCATAAACATAGATATCGATTGCTTAATATAAAAAAGGCCTATCTAGATTTTCGTTACTTCAAAGCAGAAGAAAAGAAACTTAATAAAATTCGTAAAATTTATGATACCAAAAAAGTTTTGATGGCTTGTTAATAAAATATGTTGCACCTTTTTTAATAATTACATCAACATTTTTCTTTTGTCAGAAATTTTACGAATTGTACGAATTTTTTTTTCCTTATACTGTAAAGTAACACAAAATCGAGTTAGGCCCTTTTTATATTAAGCCATCGATATACATATGTATAATTTTATCAGTGTTTGTTAATCGCATACAATTTTATTTTTTTCATTCATTAATGGTAGCAAAAAATTAGATAAATTATATAGGCTTTTTAAATATTTATATATACGATTTGTTTATTTTATTTCAATTGTTTATGAATTCATTTCATTTGGTTCTTGCACCAAACCTTCAATAGACTTCACCCTATTCCCACCTATCTTTTCAACACACTTTTATATATCAACTGAGAATAACATAAAAATAACTGTAGTAGACATTAAAATATATATGTAGAATTCACAAAAAAACTTATTCTATATGAATGTAATATATTTTTTACTTTTCCTTTAATAAAAAGCTAACGAATTTGCAACATAAAATAAAAAATAGATGAAAGGTAGAGAGGTAAAGCAGATTCATATGGAGTTAGGTTTATTTATCGTGGTTTCCATACATTTCAATTTTCTAATATGCTTATGCCTGGGTCATTCTTTACTTTAGTTATGAATCAGTGTAAGAACACTCAATAAATAAAGCGTTTGTATATTTAAAATATTATTAAAATTACCTCTTATAAAAAGCAAATATAGTTATTTAATTCTGTGAATCCTAGTTAGAAGCCTTTCTAACCACTTCGAATTATTTCGATATGATGAATAGAATTTCTTAAATTTAGTCTTGATTTCTCCGGCTAAGTATATACATACAAAATAAAGAGGTAAAGTTATAAAAATATACAGTGTTCTGATTATAAAACGGAACAAATTTATCACACCAGTTTATTCTGAGTTTAATAAGGAAATATTAAAGTATTCATTGAATATTTTTCGATATATGTATATGGATGCCAACAGGATGATATTTAGTATTGTGGCGGCATAAGAAATACATCTGATTTAAAGTAAGGGTGCCATCAACATATTTCCTTTCAGAATTTCCTAATGTTCAGAGTAATAGTAAATTTGGTATTTATGTTTAAACTTAGTGACAGTGGTTTAAATTTAGAATGGTAATAAGTATGGAACTTTTAATCTACTTAATGAATTTGTATAAAAATAGTACTGATTATATGTAGGGGTCAAGCTTTCAGACCTTACTCTTTTGAAATCTTAAGCTGCACCAGGAAGCAGGACTAGAAGCCAAACGAAATTTTCCGCACCGCAGTAGCTTTACAAAACAAGATTTTGAAAGCACGCATCCTTTGTACCCATTTAAATTTCTATACAACTTCAATTAGTATCTTAGTAGTTCTTAACTTATTTTAAAATTTTAACCAGTGTGCTTCTTTGTTGTTATCCAAATAGAAATAAAATTCTTCCCATTTTTTATGAAATATTTACTGTATACAACAAATAGAGGCTTGTAAAGCAAACCAATACTATTCAAATTTTTATACAACTCCATTGAGTAGTTTAGAAGTTCTGTAATTATTAGGAACCAATTTTTTTAATATGATCATCCTTGCTTTGTTTTAAAATCGGACTGTAAAAATTCCTATTACTATTTTTAATTAAGCATTTTCAAAAGTGAATAATTAATTAATAATATATATTCTTAGATGTTTTGCCTGCTAAAATTTCACAATGATGAACTATCCATAGTGAAGGCCAAATGTGTCGACAAAATTGATGGGAAATCCAAAACCTGTGTAGCTAAAATAAATGGCAGTAAATACTCTGCATTTTTGGTTAAAAAAAGTGGTGAGTGAAATATTTTTCTGATGCAAAATGTGACACTGCACGAATTATTCAATAAATTTTTCTGACAAGCGGATATTCTGTGGGTAAACCTACGCTAAGTAGCTTGATTTGACCCAGTTGACGATAATTGGTTTGCCTTACGTAGTCCTAGGTGATTTCTTTTTGACAAATTGTTGATAGTACTCACGAACTAACTATGGATGGAATTCTTCACCCTAATAAACTATATAATAAATAGTCTACTTAATGATTTTGATTGAAATCTCTGTCAAAATCTCTTCCGTTTATTCTAAATATTTTTGAGATTTCTCCCCAATACGAGAAAAGTTGGTAGAATATATTTCTTCTTGATATGTCAAATTCCATGTGAAAAATGTATCTTCAAATTCAAGCTTTCACAAGTAAATTTTTTCTACAATCGGCTTAACATATGTAATTGAGATCTGTACACCCATGTTATATTTACCCCCTAGTTGTTCTGTTTGTCGTCTAGCACAGTTTAATAACGTAACTTCTATGTTTATGCATAATTTAGGTTTAAAGTGTACTCTTTAAAACGAAACCCCAATAATAATTTTTCTTATAGTACAAATGAGCTGTATATAAATACAGCTCATTTGTATGAACTCGGCAGTATATCATATAAACACACACACATATATCATACATACATATATGAATGTATGTTATATGTGTATATACATATATTTGTATAATCACTTTGTTTTTATACAAAGTAGTTGTAAATAATAAGCAATATATTTTTATTTAGACAATAAGTCGTCGCTTTTCGATTTAAAAAGAAAGAAAGAAGACTATATTGCGTACTCTCAAAAAACTGAATTAAAAACTACAAATCAGTTTTGCATAAAAATTAAAAAAAGTGCTCATGCAGCTTTCACAGATTTAAGCACACATAGTTCCTCTAACTAATTAACTACCTTTAACTGGAACTCCCGTTCTTTCGTCACCGGTTTTTAACCAACAAAATCGAAATGATAAAGATTATAATTTGAAACCGACACATGACGAAGCTAACACTTCTAGGTTAAAACCAAAAAAGACAAGAGAAAATAAATCAGAAAAAACAACTCAATACAAAGATTATAGTTACATTCCTCTTAATTGAACGTCACGTAAACATTATTTATCTGAATGTAACAAAATTCTGCATCAAAAAACTGAATCACTGCATATTGATGTGGAGTTACCGCCAACTGGCAACGATGGTTTTTCCCTACCAATTTCATACCAAAAAATCGCAATAACGCCAGAATTTGTAATATAAAATCAAAAACTATAAAAAATATATCGCAAGGGATAACTAAAAAGAAGCATTCAACTATAAAAAAAGATAGCGGCAATAGCAAACGTGAGAAAATTCTGTTAGATGAATCAATGCCTACAGATGTAGAACTGCCTTCAATGGACAATAACTTTGAAATTCGTAATTCAATACCAAAAAATATAGCCGAAAATAGTTCGGAAGATATAAATGAGTCATTTAATTCAGATTTTGAGTTGACATCAACCATCCCGGTATTTATTTCTCCACACATTTCAGACAACATGGAGAACGACGTTGAAATCCGTAATTCAAAACCAAAAAATATAACCGAAAATAGTTCGGAAGGTATAAATGAGTCATTTAATTCAGATTTTGAGTTGACATCAACCATCCCGGTATATATTTCCCCACACATTTCACAAAACATGGAGAACGACGTTGAAATCCGTAATTCAAAACCAAAAAATATAACTGAAAATAGTTCGGAAGGTATAAATGAGTCATTTAATTCAGATTTTGAATTGATATTAGCCATCCCGGTATTTGTTTCCCCACACATTCCAGATCAACAAAGTCGAAATAATACAAAAATTTCGAATAGTCAATCGAAACCAACTACGCAAAAACATAATGCCACCAGCATGTCTGAAGGTTCGGTGAATTCGAAGAGCTTGATGACTTCATTGGAGATAAATGAAACATCCTGTTCGGAATACATGCCGGACTCTACATATGAAAGAAGCAGAGGCAATTTAGAAGTTTCAAATAATAGTATCTTAGATCAAAATCAAACTGTATGGGGTCTTGCTTTTGCAAGACCCCATTATTGTTACCGAAGAAATTCGCCGCAATTTTATGTTGTGTTTTTACTAACTGTTTTGGTTGTTTGAAATTTTTAAAATAAAATTTAAATTTTTTAAATAAAACAATTTTATCAACATACATACTTTTTGTGCATTGTTTTGAAAAAATATTGTAAATTCAAACAATATATTAATAATATATAATATAAACATATCGGTGTGGTTTTTGTGTATATAAAAATGAGATTTTGTAGTGTTTGCTTAAAAAGAGAAAAACCCGGGAATGGAACATTTTGTTACGTTCCTAAAGAGGAAAACAGAAGAGAAGAGTGGAGTACGATTTGCAAACAACATCTTACGGAATGATCAAAAATTTGTTCGGACCACTTCAACTCTTCAGAAATTATAACTGCGGGTAAGAGAAACTGCTTATTGCCCATTGTGAAACCGTTAATTCAACACCTCTTTGATGATATGCAATCGTCGTCTTTGTCACGGTAAGTGTTTTTTTCCGTTTTTCAATTTTAGTTTTTATATAATAGTGTTATAAATAGCACATCAGTAAAAGAACCATTGAGCGTTAGTGTTCTACAAGAAGGGGAAATAAGTTGCTTCCGTAACCATAGCAGCGTGTCTGCTCTTCAGGAGCCATGGAAGTTCTGTAAGGATCAAGAAATACAGACTGAGTAAGCCCATACTTCATATAAAATTACTTCGACACATATATATATATATATATATATATATATATATATATATACATATATATATATATATATATATATATATATATATATATATATGTATATATATATATATACATATATATATATATATATATATATATATATACATGTGTGTGTGTATATATGTATGTGTGTATGTATGTATGTTTTTTTTTTTTTTTTTATTCATGGGATGAATGGGATGAAATCATCGAAAGACCCTGGCAGTGATGGTGTTTGCCAGGAGTGCGAGACTTTAACACGCTAAAACACCCCTTTACACTGACCCAAAACCTTTCCCTGTGGTACTGCCGTAAGGCTTTACATCACAGGGTGGGAATAGATCCTAGACCTAATCTAACCTAAAGAGATTCTTCTGCGAATCTCTTCTAACCTACGAAGTTCTAATAGAACGAATTTTGCAAAATTGCATACACACGTCCAGTTGTACAAAGATTCCAACATGGTTGGAACTATGTTGTCCGGCCTAATTCTACGCCCTAAATCTGCTTCTAAGCACTCTCTTCTACTATTGAATCGTGGACAGATGAAGAACACATGTTCGGCATCTTCCACGACATTACCATCACAGCTCGGACAAAACGGAATACTGTCATGTCCGAAACGGTACAAGTACGACCTGAAGCAACCATGTCCAGTCAAAAACTGTGTAATATAGTAGTTCAAGTCACCGTGCTTTCTTGATAACCATGTACTGATGTCAGGTATCAGTGAGTAAGTCCATCTTCCCTTATCAGTCGCTGTCCATCGTGCCTGCCACTTACGTAGGCACAAATCTGTCACACCATTTGTACTGTCCGATATCGCCTCTAATTCGATGGGCATCATACCGGCAATGACAAAAGCTGCCTCGTCGGACACAGTTCGGAATGCGCTACATACTCGCAGGGCGGCCAGCCTATACACAGGGGATATCAGATTCACATACGTAGAATATCTCAGTGAACCTGACCATATAGGGGATGCATATAGGATAATGCTTTTAACTACACTAGAGATCAATTTCCTCTGCAGATATTTCGGACCTCTTGTATTTGGCATGATCCGGGATAAAGCTGAGCAGGTCTTCGATGCTCTGGCACCTATATACTTAAAGTGCTCATGAAAAGGTAGACGTGTGTCAATCATGACTCCAAGGTATTTTAGACATTCCCTGGATTCTATGCTACACGTACCAATATTAAGCCTAATGGTTTCCCTACGTTTCCGACTACTAATCAGAACCGCCTCTGTTTTATGGTCAGCTAGAGCTAGACCCATTGACCTGAGCCAAGACCTAACGATCTGAATACTGGCATTTGCAATGGTTTCCGCCTCTAGCAACTCTTTTGCTTCACATACTAACGCTATGTCGTCTGCGAATCCAACTATCTTTGCCTTCTCAGGTAGATTTAACCTCAATACTCCATCGTACATGACGTTCCACAGTAGTGGGCCAAGTACTGATCCTTGAGGCACACCGCCAATTATCTGGCGTCTCCTAGTACCTTTATCGGTGTCATAAACTAGCTCTCTATTTCGGAAATAATCCTGTATAATTGCCAGTAAATACCCTGGGATGTCTAATCTTGCTAAGGCTTCAACAATACGTCCCCAGTTTGCCGTGTTGAAGGCGTTCTTTACGTCTAGGGTTACGACTACACAATACTCCTTAGTTCCATTTCTCCACCGCTCCCCTTGGATAGCCCTAGCAGCAGTTTCTACTACAACCTTGATAGCATCCACTGTTGATCTTGCTTTCCTGAAGCCATATTGGTTATTTGATAAACCATTCTTAGCTTCAACACAGCCTTCCAATCTTCTACAGATTATACTTTCTAGCAGTTTCCCACTCGTATCTATCATACACAGTGGACGATAAGAGGAGGGGTCGTCTAGCGGCTTATTATCCTTGGGTAACAGTACCAGCTTTTGTCTTTTCCACATTGTTGGAAAAATTCCCTGACTCAAGCATGCGCTTATTACCTTCAAGAAGTACTCAGGGTGGAGTTTGACAGCTTCTTTTAGCACCATATTTGGAATACAATCTAAGCCTGGTGCCTTATTGTCTTTAAATTTCGAGACAGCGCCTTCTATCTCGGAAACCGTAACCGGAGGAATATCGGAAAATGCAGCCGAATAGCTGTTTTGCCACGTAGGAATTTCCTGTTGGGGAAAGAGATGATCTACAATTCCCTTGAGAATAGGCTCCTCTCTTGGCGGCGATGGACCAAGACATTTAAGTCTCTTGGTTACCAGTTTATATGCAAGGCCCCAAGGATTACCATCTAATTCCTCACATATATTAAGGAAACAGCTGCGCTTACTCCTACGTATTGCAATCTTCAACGCTTTCCTTTTATCCTTATATATTTGATGGTGTACACTGTTCTCTAGACTACCTCGCGTCCTTGTATACTGCCTTCGGGAGGTTATACACTCCGAACGCAACCTAGCAATTTCACCATTCCACCAGTAAACTGGAGGCTTATTTGGTGACCTTTTACGCTTCGTCATGCTCACATTGCACGCACTCGTGATATGGCTCACTAATTGTTCTGCCATATCTTCAGCCGAACCATTCAGTTGCATGTTCTCCATACAAGCTGCGAAGATATCCTTATCAAAGGTATTTATCTTCCAGCCTGTCAAGTCTCGTGCTTGTACAGCCACATGGTGCTGTTCATCTTGTACATCTATGATTATAGCGCATAGTGTATGTATGTATGTGTGTACGTGTATATACATATATATATATATATATATATATATATATATATGTGTGTGTGTGTGTTCGTATGGATATATGTATGTATGTAAGTATGCATATGTGTATGTGCATTTGTATATAAACATATGTATGTTCCTTTATGTACGTTTATGTGTTATATAAAAAAAAATTATTATATGCGCCTAAATTTATACCATAAGTTCTTTATGTTATACATATATAAAAAATAATTTTCTTATAAAATTTTTATTATAATTAGTTAATGTTGAAAAAAATTGTATTTCACTATAAGTTGTTTATGTTTAAAAAACTGTATTTTGCTATAAATTGTTAATGTTGAAAAAATTATTTATGTTATTGTATATGAAAAGAAAATATTTTGAATACCTAATATTGCATGCCATGTTTTAAAACCATTTTTCTAAAAAAAATTTTAATAATTTTAATTTTTAACGAAATATCGAATAAAAGCTATAAGAAATAATATATTATAAAAAACGACCACAATCTTGATAAATATTGCAATAAACTGATAAGGTGAATAAAAATAAATCAACATTAAACATATATAGATATTTTTTTTATGATTGAAAATTATAAGCATACTTACTTCTGTATTATAAATTTTAAGTAATAATTAGATTACAGTAAACCAGCGATGGACTTTTCATCAAACAATTGTTTATAAGTAAAGCCTCTTTTCTTATGCTCTTTAGTTTAGTTGTTCAACAGACTTTGGCGAGTGCACATGTGAGATTGTTGCTTAGCGATTTTTTCCAACTACAGTGGTTAATGCAATGCAATTAATATATTATCTTATGATAAACACTGCTTTTGGAAAGGTATAGAGAAAATGTTATTAAGAGGGCATTATGATTCTTTCTTATTGATGTAAATGAAAACATTAAAATGTGTTAAAAATGTTCTACAAAATTATAAAATTTCCATATATCCAAGAAAATTGCATTGATTGTGGTCATTTTCCAAATAAAATTTGAAAGTTTTTATTTTTAACAAATAATAATGTTGATGATCTTCTCAAAGTTGTGGAAGAACCCCGAAAGAATAGTAACAGATACGAAAAGTGAAACCATGATTAGTTGCAATGAGATATTTAAACTCTTCCAACGTGGGGAGCCAGAGGAGGGCACCTTGATCGTGGTGGTTCTCAACAAAGCGTCCATAACTTACCTCGAAGAACAAAAAGGGAAGGCATTCTTTGCCACCTCGGCCATATATTTCAAAGTTGGGAAGACTCTCATTGGCTGGTCAGTAGGCCCAAATGAAAAAGATGAAGTGGGGCCAAAAAAGATGAAGTGGCCCCAAAAGAAAAGAGGGAATCGTACATCATTCATCTCAAAGGTAAGGTACACGTTGTGTTCATACAGGAACCATGGACAATTCTCGGTTCATATTCAGAATCTATTAAAAATGTTTTATTTTAAATTATTTTATAATATTATTTATACACAAAATTTTTTTACCTAATTCCTTTGATTTAAATGAAAATTATTTTAATAAATGCAAATATATTTTAAACATATAATTTAATATTTTTTATAGTTGAAAATAATAAGCCTACTTTTGTATTATAAACTTGAAGTAATAATTAGATTATATAAATCAGTGATGGACTTTTCATCAAACAATTGTTCAAAAGAAACGCCTCTTATTTCTTATGCTTTTTACCTTAGCCGTTCAACAGACTTTGGCGAGTACACATGTGAGCTTGCAATGTAATTAAAAGATTATTTTATTAAAAACAATGCTTTTGGAAATGCACAATGCCTTTTATGTCATCAAATAGAGGGTCCGCCAAATAATTTTTTATTTTTTTTGAAAATGCTATAAAAAACTACTGAATGTATTCTCAAATTTCTTTTTTATGTGCAAGTACAATCCTTCCGGTTAATAATGGAAAATAATTTAATTCAAATGGCTGCATGACCCGATAACGATCGCCATTGACTGTAACGGCCACTCCTTGCTAATTTTCGAAGAAAAATGGCCCAATTATGCCTCTGGACCAAAATCCGCACCAAACAGTGAATCGTTTTGGGTGCATCGGCTTTTCAATGTATGCGTGCGGGTTTTCTGTGCTCTAAATGCGACAATTTTGCTTGTGTACATACCCGCCAAGATCAAAATGAGCTTCATCTGAAAAGATGATTTTTTTTTGGCGAAATCGGCATATTCTGTAAGTTGATCGCAGGCCTACGTAGCGAAGCGAAAACGCATTGGATGGTCACCCATATTCGTTGAGCGGAAGGATCAAACTAATTATCTGTCAAATCAGCAGTCTAATTCTGTAATTCTCTTAGCTAAAGCTTAAGCTAAAATTCTAATATGCTAACCAAACTTCAGGTCAAATATTTTAGCGATTCCGCTAAATTTGTATTCTGTAAGTGTAATAGCTTAGCCAAAATAAAAAATTTTCGCCGTAGCTTATTTGCTATCATTATACTATTCCCTTCTATCAGTGTTAATGAACTGCAGTCAGAAAAGGACAAATACAAAATCTTTATTTTTGTCATTTCTTATTAGAGTTACCCATGCTTAAAACTTTTTTTTAATTGATTTGTACTTTTTTCTTTTTGGGTTGAGATAAAATGCCTTAAAACGTGAATTCTAAATGATATTTTTTAATATATAAAACTTAATTTAATTATAATTTTGCAACGTATATTTTATATTGTACACGTAAATAATTTTTAAAAGCGTATCTATATGAGATATTTTTTCCACTAAATATTGGAATAATTTTGTAATGGAGATGGTAATACTACAAAGAACTTATATGTTTCTAGTAAACATTAAATAAAAAGGTAAACAACAAATTTTGTGTTGAAAATAAAACAATTGTTAATTGACAATAATAAATATATATGAGCAGTTTTTCGCGCCGATACATGATTGCTACTTTAATTAGAAACAATCAGCGTAACAAACTTATTGCTAAAAGGAATCACTTTCGGAACATGACGGATGTATTTAATGTGCCAGATGAACAATTCCGTCACTTATTCAGACTTCCGAAAGACATTTGCCGTAGTTTCATTACAGAAGTTTCTCATTACATGGAAACAAAATTACGAAACTATCTAAAAAGATTCGAATTTTGGTTGCACTTCGTTCCTTTGCACAGGGTAAGACACAAGATAACAAAGTAATAGGTTCATGTTCACCTAAAGAACCTTTTCTTTCAGGTAGCTATCAGGAGTCAGTAGGGCAAGATTTTATGCTGAATGTGCATCAACCCACAGTTAGTCGTTGTGTTAGAGAAGTTTGCTCGATTATGGATCGACGTCCACTGGCAAAGTCTGTTCGTTTTCCGAGAAACAACGAGGCAGTGAGTGGAGTTAAAAAAAAGTACGTATACCCGCAGATTATTTAGGGTATTCAAATGGTCGTCATAAACTCATGTCATAAAATATTAGCACGAAAATATATGACTGCTATGAGCAACCCGTTATAACTTAGTATGCTATTGCAAATTTCGGTCAGCTGGTGTGAAGAAAAACATTTATAAAAATTTTGTTTGAAAATGCCAAAAACAAGCGAAAAAACTAAAATAATACACAGTTTGTGTGAAAATTACATGTTGGATATCATAATGGCTGGTTCAAGTAAGTACGAAGAAAATGTATCTATTTAAATTTTAATTCATCTCTTTTTAAATTTTAATTCATCTCTTTCTAGGTTATAGACATTTAGTTAGTAAAAATTGCAGATTTGCATAACTTAATTGTGTATATTAACTATATATTATTTGCTAGGGATAATTTATTGTATTATATTATTCGTGTTATTATTATTATAATTTTATGTATATATATATATATATATATATATATATATATATATATACATGTGTGTGTGTGTATATATGTGGGTATGTGTGTACGTGTATATACATATATATATATATATATATATATATATTTTTTTTTTTTTATGGACGTAATGATAGCAACTATCAATAGTGGCCCCACGACAACTTCACTAGCACCACCCTGCTACAGCTTTGGCATTTCATCAGGGTGGGTAGTATTATCAGTATTATTCCTACGTCCTCCTTAGTTCCTAGGTAAGGAGGTTCGGAACTGATGCGCATATTTAATCGTCAGTAGCTAACGAATCCTAAGACGTACTAACTCTCCTACGAATCTGTGCTAATCTGCGAATAAATAAATATATATATATATATATATATATATATATATATATATATATATATATATATATAATTATTAGAAAAGGAAATAGATTATTAATAAATTGGTACCAGAAACCTACAGCCTCAGGCAGAATGATTAATTATTAATTATTATTCTAAGCATAGAAGACATATTATTATCAATACGGCTAGGAATTTCATAGAAAGAGTTTTAAATATTAGTGATAAGGTATTTCATAAAAATAATATAAATAAAATTAAAGACATTTTAGAATATAATAATTTCCCAAAGAGTTTAATAATTAAATTAATATATCAATATAGAGATAGAAGAACAAATAACAATAATAATAATAACAACAATATTAACAACAATACAAATAATAATAATAATAATAACAACAATAATAATAATGGTAATGGTAATATAAATAATACTACTCAGCAAAAGACATATAAGTCATTGACTTATATATCTGGAATATCAGAAAGATTAGTAAAATCTAAAATTTACGATTCAGAGAAATATAGAATAGCTCACAAGACATATAATACAATGAAAAGACTATTTAGCAAAACAAAAGATAAGATTGATAAGTGGGATAGGTCTAATGTAATTTATAAAATACCTTGCAAGGGGAATAGTCAGGAAAATTGTAATAAGATATATATTGGTACAACTAAAAATAAATTAAAGACTAGGATAACAGGTCATAAGTCAGATCAAAAATATAGACACATGAATTCACAAAAAACTGCTTTATGTTCGCATAGTTCTGAATTATATCATTTTGCAGATTTTGAAAATGTTTCAATATTAAACACAGATAACAATTATAATCGGCGCTTAATGTTAGAAATGTTAGAAATAATTCGCACACCTTTATCACAAAGAATAAATTTTAAGGCAGACACAGAAAAATTAGCACAGAATTATAGGTATTTAGTTAGTAAAATTTAAATTTTTTATAAAAAAAAAAAAAAAATTTGTTTATTTATGTTAATTGGTTAAAGAATTTATTCCTATGTATGTATGTATGTATTTATATGTATGTATGTGTGTATGCGTGTATACATGTATATGTTTTTTTTTTTTTTTTTTTTTTGTATAGAACCGGAGGTGGGAATCTTCAAAAGATACTTATGTTCCCTCATAAGCATGCACGATTCACCATCACTGGTGCCTACGTACTAAACCCACCCCCTGTTTCCTTCGACCACTCTCCCTCCGCGGGACTGCCGTTAGGTATTACTTCGCGGAGGGCTGGTTAGCGATTTCGCTTCATCTTATGTACGCTCGTTCGATCTCTGTCTCTCAAGCCTTCGTAGTTCCTGCATAACTACAGATATATGGTGGTTACACTCGTTCCATTTAATCTCGGAACCCAAAATCTCGTCTAGAAGCTGGCGGGGATTAATATTCAACTCCCAAGGCCCCCTAAATCTCGGGCAGCAAAATAAAACGTGCTGAGCGTCCTCATCTTCTTCAACACAATTTGGACATGTTGGGGATCTATCGTGCCCAAATTTGTGCAGATATTTCCTGAAACAACCATGTCCACTCAAGAACTGCGTCATATAAAAGTTGGGCTCGCAGTGTTGTGCCTCCAGCCAGGGAATTATGATGGGCAGAAGATAATAAGTCCATCTGCCCTTCGAACTGCATTCCCATCTAGACTGCCAACTGCAGAGAGAAACACTCATACATGTATATGTGTATATGTATATATGTGTATGTGTATGCATGCGCATGTGTATATATATTTATATCATATCATTATTTTTATATGTTATTTATATACACTATTCTGTAATCAATTCTTATCCTTGTTGTAATGTTGATTGAATAGTATAAATATTGTAAATGTTTAGTTGTATACATATGTATGTAAATTTGTATATATGTTAATATATTAATTTGTAATTATGTTAGTTATTTATATATATGTATTCATATATATGTGTGTGTATGTGCATATGTGTATGTACATGCATATGTGTTTGTATCTCTCTCTCTATGTGTGTGTATATATGTTTGTATGTAGTTGTGTATGTTCATGTATGCATATATGTATACGTTCATGTATGTATTGATGTATACATGTATAAATATATACAAGCCTGTATATATGCTTTTGTTTTTATGTTAATATTTTTGAAAACATAGATATATTCGAAAAAATTTTTGTCATATTTCAAAACCAATTTATACAGAAAATTTTAATTTTCGATTGTTATTCCTGATGATGTCAACAAATTGTTGACGAAATATCGAATAAAATAGAAAAATTATAACGATTTTTACAAAAACGACCTCGAGCTCAATCATTCTAAAATACATATATATATATATATATATATATATATATATATATATATATATATATATATATGGGCATTTCCGTGGCTGCGCACGTGACAGTCGCACGTATTCAACATGAAGAAAATCAAACTAAGGAGCAAATATTTTTTTCTTCATTTAGGGTTTTGGGAAGAAATTTTAGAGATCTTTATTTAGTGGAAAGCATGGGTGCTGTAAGAGTCGGGCCCCTGACATATTGGTCAACAAAAGCTGTTGCGTGATGTGACAAAAAATGGAAGTGGTTTTTTTCTACATTTACTAAAGTGCAAAATGCAGCGAAATAAGCTAAAAACTTTTATGTAACTTATTTGGATATTATTAAGGGATAGTTTAGCTTTATTTTCATAACTGTTTTTTTGATGATTTTATGTTTAGTTTTATCGATACAAGCCATAATATGAAGCGTGACGTGACATTGCGTTACGTGACATTTTTTCCTTATGATAAACTCGAATAATTTTTGATGTAGTTTGGCTTTAAAGTTTTAATTCAACGAAAATAAATGAAAATTCAACTTCAGGTCAATGTTTGAGAAGGTACATAGCGTTATAGTCGACCGGATCGAATCTTAAATACCCTGCAAATATTTAGTAAGTAAATTTAAAAAGGTTAACTTGGTGGGGCAGAGTTGCTTTATATAATATAGTACGTTAACGTCCACTAAAGGGGGCGGGGTTCAACAATAGACCATATCATGTTTTCCACAGACGAACGTATGGGCATTGCTAGACCGTCTTAGACTTCATCACTGATCAAGAATATATATACTTTATGAGGTTCAATTCTTTTTGGAGGGTATTAAAACTGTATTTTGGCGGGGTCGCTCTGGCAAGGGCTGTAGAGGAGACTCTAAAAATAAATGTTTGGGATAATTATATACAAAATTAAAATTGTTAATTTAATTTACAAAATTAATTTTTTTTTATACGGTCATTTAGGGGCAACGGGGGAGGAGGCGGTAGGGCAGAGTAGTACCAGGTTACGTCTCAGCATCGTCATTAAAGCTCATTTTAGACAATTTTAACTGCCGCTGTCGATATTTTTGTGCTCCTTCTTTTGCTGTTAAGCGATACGCTTGCAATTTTACGGAATCTTTCAACTTTTCCCTAAATTTCTTATCTTTATTTTCAATTTTTTTCAGAAACGGAGGCCATCTACATAAAAGCATTTATTGCTGATTATAAAAATATTTGCAGCAGCAATTTGAAAAAAGTTTAACTTAGACCAGTTCCGTTACGTGACAAACTTCAATATTAAATAGAAAGGGTCTATTATTAACTTCGGTCAAAGTAATTTATTTTTTAAGTTTTATATATAAAACTTGCTTTAATTTTAAATTTTTATTGAATGCCGTTCCACAGCGCAGATGATATGACTAAAATTATGTTTTTAAGGTGCGCATGTGACATTAGAATATCAAGGAAAACAAATTGAAAAATTACAGTTAGATTTCTTTCGCTTTGCTCTTTTCACATCTTTTTTAGTTTATTGTTTTTGTAAGCAATCTATTTTGTAATTAGTGCAATCGTAAAAAATGCGTTTTAAAAAATTAACCATAAAAGAGAAAATTCAATGAAAAGTAATCAAAAGCAAGTAACATATTATTTTGAATTTTACTAACATTTTTCTCATTATGGGTGTTAAGTTAAGGTATAAATTCTTTAAAATAACAAAATTTGAATATTTTTCTCTCATAATGGTGGATAAAAATAATTGTTTAATAACTTATAATTTTTTGGCCGCGGTAGACCTTTCTGTGGAAATACCCATATATATATACCCATATATATATATATATATATATATATGTGTGTGTGTGTGTGTGTTCGTATGGATATATGTATGTATGTAAGTATGCATATGTGCATGTGCATTTGTATATAAACATACATATGTATGTTCCTTTATGTACGTTTATGTTTTATATAAAAAAAAAATTATTATAATTTATACCATAAGTTCTTTATGTTATACATATATAAAAAAAAATTTTCTTATAAAATTTTTATTATAATTTGTTAATGTTGAAAAAAAATTGTATTTCACTATAAGTTGTTTATGTTTAAAGAACTGTATTTTGCTATAAATTGTTAATGTTGAAAAAATTATTTATGTTATTGTATATGAAAAGCAAATATTTTGAATAATATTGCATACCATGTTATAAAACCATTTTTCTAAAAAAAATTTTAATAATTTTAATTTTTAACAAAATATCGAATAAAAGTTATAAGAAATAATATATTATAAAAAACGACCACAATCTTGATAAATATTGCAATAAACTGATAAGGTCAATAAAAATAAATCAACATTAAACATATATAGATATTTTTTTTATGATTGAAAATCATAAGCATACTTACTTCTGTATTATAAATTTTAAGTAATAATTAGATTACAGTAAATCAGCGATGGACTTTTCATCAAACAATTGTTTATAAGTAACGCCTCTTTTTTCTTATGCTCTTTAGTTAAGTTGTTCAACAGACTTTGGCGAGTGCACATGTGAGATTGTTGCTTAGCGATTTTTTCCAACTACAGTGGTTAATGCAATGCAATTAATATATTATTTTATGATAAACACTGCTTTTGGAAATGTACAATGCCTTTTATGTCATCAAATATTTAAAAGGTATAGAGAAAATGTTATTAACAAGGCATTATGATTCTTTCTTACTGATGTAAATGAAAACATTAAAATGTGTTAAAAATTTTCTACAAAATTATAAAATTTCCATATATCCAAGAAAATTGCATTGATTGTGGTCATTTTCCAAATAAAATTTGAAAGTTTTTATTTTTAACAAATAATAACGTTGATGATCTTCTCAAAGTATAACAGAATCTTCTCAAAGTATAACAGAATAGTAACAGATACGAAAAGTGAAACCATGATTAATTGCAATGAGATATTTAAACTCTTCCAACGTGGGGAGCCAGAGGAGGGCACCTTGATCGTGGTGGTTCTCAACAAAGCGTCCATAACTTACCTCGAAGAACAAAAAGGGAAGGCCTTCTTTGCCACCTCGGCCATATATTTCAAAGTTGGGAAGACTCTCATTGGCTGGTCAGTAGGCCCAAATGAAAAAGATGAAGTGGGGCCAAAAAAGATGAAGTGGCCCCAAAAGAAAAGAGGGAATCGTACATCATTCATCTAATACAGGAACCAAGGACAATTCTCGATTCATCTTCAGGATCTATTAAAAATGTTTTATTTTAAATTATTTTATAATATTATTTATACACAAAATTTTTTTACCTAATTCCTTTGATTTAAATGAAAATTATTTTAATATATGCAAATATATTTTAAACATATATAATTTAATATTTTTTATAGTTGAAAATAATAAGCCTACTTTTGTATTATAAACTTTGAAAGATTACAGTAAATCAGCGATGGACTTTTCATCAAACAATTGTTTATAAGTAACGCCTCTTATTTCTTATGCTTTTTACTTTAGCCGTTCAACAGACTTTGGCGAGTACACATGTGAGCTTGCAATGTAATTAAAAGATTATTTTATTAAAAACAATGCTTTTGGAAATGCACAATGCCTTTTATGTCATCAAATAGAGGGTCCGCCAAATAATTTTTTTTTTTAAATGCTATAAAAAACTACTAAATGTATTCTCAAATTTCTTTTTTATGTGCAAGTACAATCCTTCCGGTTAATAATGGAAAATAATTTAATTCAAATGGCTGCATGACCCGATAACGATCGCCATTGACTGTAACGGCCACTCCTTGCTAATTTTCGAAGAAAAATGGCCCAATTATGCCTCTGGACCAAAATCCGCACCAAACAGTGAATCGTTTTGGGTGCATCGGCTTTTCAATGTATGCGTGCGGGTTTTCTGTGATCCAAATGCGACAATTTTGCTTGTTTACATACCCGCCAAGATCAGAATGAGCTTCATCTGAAAAGATGATTTTTTTTGGCGAAATCGGCATCTTCTGTAAGTTGATCGCAGGCCTACTTTGCGAAGCGAAAACGCATTGGATGGTCACCCATATTCGTTGAGTGGAAGGATAAAACAAATTATCTGTCAAATCAGCAGTCTAATTCTGTAATTCTCTTAGCTAAAGCTTAAGCTAAAATTCTAATATGCTAACCAAACTTCAGGTCAAATATTTTAGCGATTCCGCTAAATTTGTATTCTGTAAGTGTAATAGCTTAGCCAAAATAAAAAATTTTCGCCGTAGCTTATTTGCTATCATTATACTATTTATTCCCTTCTATCAGTGTTAATGAACTGCAGTCAGAAAAGGACAAATACAAAATCTTTATTTTTGTCATTTCTTATTAGAGTTACCCATGCTTAAAACTTTTTTTTTAATTGATTTGTACTTTTTTCTTTTTGGGTTGAGATAAAATGCCTTAAAACGTGAATTCTAAATGATATTTTTTGATATATAAAACTTAATTTAATTATAATTTTGCAGCGTATATTTTATATTGTACACGTCAATAATTTTTAAAAGCGTAACTGTATGAGATATTTTTTCCACTAAATATTGGAATAATTTTGTAATGGAGATGGTAATACTACAAAGAACTTATATGTTTCTGGTAAACATTAAATAAAAAGGTAAACAACAAATTTTGTGTTGAAAATAAAACAATTGTTAATTGACAATAATAAATATATATGAGCAGTTTTTCGCGCCGATACATGATTGCTACTTTAATTAGAAACAATCAGCGTAACAAACTTATCGCTAAAAGGAATCACTTTCGGAACATGACGGATGTATTTAATGTGCCAGATGAACAATTCCGTCACTTATTCAGACTTCCGAAAGACATTTGCCGTAGTTTCATTACAGAAGTTTCTCATTACATGGAAACAAAATTACGAAACTATCTAAAAAGATTCGAATTTTGGTTGCACTTCGTTCCTTTGCACAGGGTAAGGCACAAGATAACAAAGTAATAGGTTCATGTTCACCTAAAGAAGCTTTTCTTTCAGGTAGCTATCAGGAGTCAATAGGGCAAGATTTTATGCTGAATGTGCATCAACCCACAATTAGTCGTTGTGTTAGAGAAGTTTGCTCGATTATGGATCGACATCTACTGGCAAAGTCTGTTCGTTTTCCGAGAAACAACGAGGCAGTAAGTGGAGTTAAACAAAAGCACGTAAACCCGCAGATTATTTAGGGTATTCAAATGGTCGTCATAAACTCATATGTCATAAAATAATAGCACGAAAATATATGACTGCTATGAGCAACCCGTTATAACTTAGTATGCTATTGAAAATTTCGGTCAGCTGGTGTGAAGAAAAACATTTATAAAAATTTTGTTTAAAAATGCCAAAAACAAGCGAAAAAACTAAAATAATACACAGTTTGTGTGAAAATTACATGTTGGATATCATAATGGCTGGTTCAAGTAAGTACGAAGAA
>OX637538.1:781118-788618 GCA_951800035.1 Linnaemya tessellans
ATTATAATTTTATGTGTATATATATATATATATATATATATATATATATATATATATATATAAATATATATATATATATATATATATATATATATTAGCCCGTCCCTTTTTCTAATGCATACCCTCTAATATTGTTCGAAATGGTCTAGAAGAGCTAAATTAAAAATATTAAACCTTTTGGACAATGTTAACCCATGCCAAGACTCGGTCAAATTTTACATTTGGGGTCATATAAGGCTATATATGGAGTTTCTAAAAAAAAAACTTTTGATAGACAAATTTAATAACAACATTATGAAATATGATAATTATTATAAAAATTACCCATCTGTAGCCAATACTAACCCTTTCTGGCCCACGTATATTTGAATAATACAACAAAGAAAGCAAACTTCATACGCTTATCATGCGCATGATTTAATTTGGTTTAAAATTGTTTTAAAATTTCTCATCTTTTATTCTACATAAACTTAAAGTAAATATTATGCAACAGCAGCAGTGGCGACAGAAATAAGTACAAACTAACGGTTGTTTGCTCAGTTGAGCAAATTGTTATTGGTATATTTCTGCATAATTTGTTTTCAATGCTATTGCTTTTGCCTTTTTTTATTAAGAACTCAAAGCGTCTACAAAATTGCTCGCAATTTACAGCTACTAAAGTACAGATTTCTTTTGTACAACGTTTATTTATAAATGATTTGGATTTATTAGTAATTTACAGCTATTCGCTATTTTGTGTTGTGGAACATTTACTTATTTTTAATTGTGAAAAAACTTTCAGTGCTAATTGAAATCATTAAGATCAACATGTCTCTCGCGTTACGCAGCTCTTTCAAAAAAATATATTTAGTGGGAGATGTAAAACATCAAATAAATGGAACAAAGCTTCCATCAAATAGACAAGTTCTATCAGTTTTGTTTTTTAATACTCGTCAAGTAAAATTAACAGTTAGTGCAAGTGCAAATCTTGTGATTCGGGAATGCATGATATTTTGGGAAAAAGCTAGACTTCCCACAAAAGCTTTTCCAAACAGTGTTAAAAAACTTACAGATCTGCATAATGTTTGGAGAAAACTGCAAAAGGGATCAAAAAATACAACTGATGCGTTTAAAGCCCGTGAAAGAAAATTCGTTGATCATTTGTATAACTTGTTTGACATCGCACATGCTGATGCATTAACTACAATAGCAATTGAGGAGGATAGATTGTTTTTACAACGACAGAGAGAAACAGGTCGCCCGGGTCATTTGGCAGGTGTAGATAGCATTTTGGCTGAAAAAGAGGATCGAAAACGGCAAAGGGAATTGGCATTTGAACAAAGGCGCTTGAAAACCGAAGAAGATACGACGTCTAATGCTTGTTATGTTTTTCCATCAGATGATTCCACCTCAGAGGACTCGGATAATACAATCTCACCTGTTTTACCACTAAAAAAAGAAGAGGTATTAAAAAGACGAGGAAGAAAAGAATTCCTTACTCCAAAATTGGTATCAGCTTTTGATAGATGCCAATTGAGTGTAAGAGATGCAGTTTTTATTGTTCAGGCTACCATGGAAGCACTTGGCCATAATATCGATGATTATCCAATCAACAAATCATCTATCCAAAGAATTAGGGTAGAAAAAAGAAAAGAACGTGCAGAAGCTTTAAAAAGTGACTTTAAAAGTAATATTCCAGAAGTTGTTACATTACATTGGGATGGTAAATTAATGCCTGCTATAAATATAAAGAATGGCAAGGAAGAACGATTACCAGTACTTATAACTTATGGAAAAAATGAACAACTTATTGCAGTACCAAAGCTAGAAAATTCTTCCGGCAAAGAGCAGGCACAAGCCGTTTGGTCCTCAATAGTGAACTGGAATTTAGAAGACAGCGTGCAAATTTTGTGTTGCGATACAACGGCATCTAACACTGGTCGTTTTAAAGGTGCTTGCGTACAATTAGAACAAAAGTTCGACAGAGAATTATTATTCTTCGCTTGCCGTCATCATGTGTATGAACTTGTTCTTAAAAGTGCTTTTGAATGTAAACTCAGTGAAAATAAAGTCGGGCCCGACGTAACTCTTTTCAAAAAATTTAAGGAGAATTGGAGTAACATTAACAGCCGCAATATTCAATATTTTCAAAATGATATAAATAAACATTTTTCGCCTGAAAAAATTAAAGATCTTTTAATTTTTTATTCAGCTCAATTAAAAAAAAAAACAAACAAGAAATGATTATAGAGAGTTAATAGAGTTGTGCATTATATTTATGGGTGGAAATACCGACAACAAACTAACAATCAGACCAGGAGCAATGCACCACGCACGTTGGATGGCCAAGGCGATATATTCGATAAAAATGTGTCTGCTTCAACCAGAGTTCAATTTAACAGACCAAGAAAAAGACGGATTACTTGCTTTGAGTTTGTTTATAGTCACAACATATGTGAAGCCGTGGATAACCTGTCCGTCAGCATTAAAGGCGCCGTACCAGGATTTATGTTTCCTCAAAACATTGAAACAATATGAAAACATCGATAAAGAAATATCGAAATCAGCTTTCGGGAAGTTTTGTCAACACTTGTGGTATTTGTCGCCAGAATGTGCTATATTTTCTTTATTTGACAATGATGTGGAATTGGAAACAAAGGCAAAGATGGTGGCAAACTTTAGTAAAGATAATGTTTCCAATAATATAAAACGCTACATTCTGATTTTTTATTAAGTAAGCACATGTTACTATTTTTAATTGTATGTCTTTTATTAACTTTATTTGTCTTGCAGAAAAACAAATGTGCGACTTTATCAACAACAAAAGCAAAGATACTCTTATAAATTTGAGAATACCGGATGATTTTTTAACAGTTTCTCCCATTTTATGGAATGAAAACGCATCATATATAAAGGCCAGAGAATTTATTTCTGATCTGAAGCCAATAAATGATGTTGCTGAGAGATCGGTAAAGCTCATGCAAGATTTTCACGGTTTGATCACTGCAGATGAAGAACAAAAACAATATTTACTACAATGCAGGAGCACAGAAAGTTGTATCCGGATTGCAAGAAAGACACTCTCAAGAGAAAATATCCAAACGAATAATTATAACCATTATAACCATAACAAACCCCCACGTGAGCGTATATCAAAATTTTAAATTCTGGCATAAATTAACGGTAATCATTTTGTTTATATTTCGTATTTACTTATGTGTAAGAAAGCATTAGAACACAATAAAAAACCCTAAATGTTATATGATTAATAGCAGTTTAAAAAAAATAATGTACAATAAATAAAAACTGTATGTGTATGTAATCTGACAGTTTCTAAAATATGGGAAGTTTGCCTTCTTTGTTGTATTATTCAAATATACGTGGGGCAGAAAGGGTTAGTATTGGCTACAGATGGGTAATTTTTATAATAATTATCATATTTCATAATGTTGTTATTAAATTTGTCTATCAAAAGTTTTTTTTTAGAAACTCCATATATAGCCTTATATGACCCCAAATGTAAAATTTGACCGAGTCTTGGCATGGGTTAACATTGTCCAAAAGGTTTAATATTTTTAATTTAGCTCTTCTAGACCATTTCGAACAATATTAGAGGGTATGCGTATCATATTTGAAAAAAAAACCCATATAAGGGACGGGCTAATATACATAGCAGATATTTCTTTTATTCCAATGCTTAAAAATTTCAGACAATAGTGTTTATAAAGAATTACAAAATGTGTTTGTATGTGATTTGAATATTTTTGTAATGAAATTATACAATTCTATTAAACAATAAAAAGGCAATTTTAGGAAAAAAATTTTATTATATTTTTGGTGTTATTAGTTTTCTTTTTTTGTTATCTTTAACTACTTTTTGCTTCAGGAAGAATATAATTGGGATTTAAAACAAATAAAATAGGACAATATAATCTTATTTTGTTACATAAATGTAACAAACTGAAAAAAATAATGTTTGTTTATAAACTACACATATTTGACATTGGAAAGAAGTTTATTGGTATTAGTAACCAAGAAAGCAAAAAGAGACAACTTCGGAGATGTAAAAATTTAACTTATTTTGATATATTAAAGTAATTAAATAATAATGAAATTTACTATATAGTACTTTTTCTTGTTTCGTATGGTTTTGATATATAAAAGTAACTAAATCAAACTAATTTTTGTTTGTTTTTTATTTTTGTTAATAAAACTTATTTTACAGTTAAAACAAAATTAAGTTAGTATTAAAAATAAAAAAACATGCTAAGGTGATACCATATTTAATATTTTTAAAAGAAATCCAAAAAAGACAGATTCAGAGCTGATATATTTGATCTTTTTTGAATCATAAAGTATTTAAACGGATATGCAAGCTTCTTGTTTAGCAAAGCGCTTGTATAACTTGTGAGCAAAATAACTAGCTAACTTTTTCAAGACACATAATTGAGTTGCAACAGGTTGCGGTTGCTATGTTCAAACGTACATTTAAATGTTTACAAAATTTCGAAAAATGTTTCTTTCGTCAGAAATGGAAGTAATTTCTTCAAATATTTTTAACGCTGAACGCTAATCTGCACTCCTTTTTTATCATCTGTAGTTTTCCACATATAGCGTTATGTCAAAACAAGTAAAAGTGCTGTAGTATCTTATATACCTCTCACCGATGTATATCTGGAGTATATATCTGATGTTTATTGTAACAGAGGTGTTAATCCATATTCTTCTAAAGTAATATCACACTTAGTCATATATTTCTTAGTAACAGTGAAGCAACTCCAATATTTGGACCAAAATCCCATAGAATACATATATAATACAGAAACACTAAAAAAGAAAATTGTATTTTTTTCCTACGCAATATACTCTAAAGTCGTCTCGTCTTCTCGAAATTTAATTACAAGGAGATAGTTCACTGTTAGAATGAAGGACACATATGTATACACATTCGTTTCAATGCTAAACCCATCTTTTTGATATTTCTAATTTTTACTATTAATTTCTTTCTTTTTTAGACAAAAAATATGTTTGATTAAAAAGAAATAAATTTGTGTTAGTTTCTTACTCTAACATTTCCAAAAAATTATAAATTTACAACTCTTAAGCTGTCTTTTTGGCTTTTCTGATTTCTAATGCCAACTTTAAAAATATGAAATATGTTTATTTTATAAGCAAACAGAAAGACTTTTCGTTAGATGTCTAATTTTATATAACAAAGAAAAGTTTAGTTTAGTCTTTAGGATTTCTTTTGAATTTCTAATACCAACAAAATGAATAAAAACAGTTGTTTGGTTAATTGTATGAACCAAATAACATTCAACTGTCTAACCCCGAAATCAAAATTTTGAAATTTTTGGTCCCAATTGAAATATTATTAAAGTATAAAATACAATAATACAAACGAGCTTATGAAAAGTATTTTGCAGAAAAGTTACTGTCTTAATACATACTTTTTTAGAAAAAGCACTTTTTGGAAAAATATATTTCTGAAGCAGCCCTTTGGAGAAGAGGCTTTTTAAAACTTGTGATTAATAAAAAAAAAATTAATACATTGCAGGGTACTTTATTTTTCTGCTTAAGGTCATATGTAAAAATTATTAATTAAAAATGCTGACTTTTAATTCTTACATTACAAATTTATTCCGATATTTCAGTCAACTTTGCTGACCATAATTAGGGATTTAAGTAAAATTTATTTGCTAGGTGGTTAAGTAATGTCTATATGCATTTCATTGATTCTTTACCAAATCGTCAGTAGACTTTAACCAGTTTTGACAAACCTCTTGTCTTATGCATATACTTTTGAAAACAATTTGAGAATTTTATATGAGAATGCATAAACTACTCCAAGCACTTCTTTTCTTCTAATGAAATTTAATTTTAAAATTTTAAGCACGCTACACATGAATCTTATATACAATTTACCGTTATACAAGTGCTGCCAATATATTTCGTTAATCCATCGACTTAGAATAAAGCGATAATGAAAGGTAAGCGTTTTTCACCCTTAAGTCTGCGTCTTAACGTTTGTTCATACATACTTATGTATATGCATGCAAATGCATATATTCCATCTTCTCATATTCCATACCGATAATTTATGCAATTATAAAAAAGTTATTGACTATTGGCTTGTTGTCATGAATATATATTTAGATAAATATTGATCCCATCCTTCACATAAAAAAGTTTAATATGTGAAGCATAAAACTTGTTTATATGAAAAAACATATTGGCTTTTTCTGCAAAATTATACACTAACTACAAAAATTTGCGTGTACTTTTTTTAATTCCAACATTTTGTTTTATTTGCCAACAAATTTTTTTATATTAACAATTTTTATATTTTAACATTTTAAATTTTAATATGTGACGTGGAGAAGTTAACCATGCGATAAAGAAACAAATTATTTTCAAAACCAATGGATAATCCACATATTTATGTGTTATATGTATATATTTAAAACATATAATATGTTAGCCATATATATATACATATGTATGTATGTATGCCAAATAAAGAGCTTTTACACATAATTCCAATAAAAAGCTCGTACAACTTAAAACTTTTATAACTTCTTAATATATGGGAAGGTTTACTTATATTAAAATTAATTTAAGTACACTAATTTAATTTAGTAAAGCTTTATTTTAGATAAATTTTATCTAAACTCATGTAACTTAAATTTCTAAAAAGCTTAAAAGGTTCTGCTTCTGAAAAAAATTGTAAAAGCAGGTACAACTAACCACATGGCAGCCAGGACGCATTAACAACAGGTGCCCTCGAGAGCTCAGGTGGCAACAATTCCCTTTATGTTTACCCTATCAATACATGGTTAAATGAAACTTGACGACGTTCGTTTAATTTTATATAATTAAAAGATATCAATAAAACATATTAAAATATTAAAAAATAATAACACATATTAAAATAATAAAACATATTAAAATATTAAAGCTTTTTATCAAAAATGTGATATAAAATTACTAATAATACCTGTGGTTTCACTTATTCTATTCTTCCCCTTCATTTTTTTTAACTTTCCCTAAATATGTTTGACATTACAAATATATTTTTGTTGAATACACATTGTCTTACGGCTACCCAGTGTTGATATGCTTTGCATGACAGTATTGATTATGCTTGTGCATTTGATATTAAGTTTTATGACCGCAAAATTCTGATTAAAAACGCCGAAAGATATCACCCAAGCTACATTAAATACGCAAGATAGCCATGACTTTACACAAGCAACCACACCCTTGGTTGTTGTATTTGATTTCTTAGTAATGCTACCTTATGATAAGCGTTGTCAATTCGGTGCTTTTCGTCCCTTTTTTAGTGCTTTTTGAACTCTCGGTGCTCGGTCCCTTTCTTAAATTACTTTTGATGCTTTCCTCTATGTGACGGCGGCATTGAACCCAGAATTCAAACATTTTTATAAAAAATGAAAAAAAGATATTATCAAAATTGCATAAACAAGAACTGTTATCGCAATCAACCAAAACAACTAACACATA